>JAUJYS010001032.1:0-19083 GCA_033995665.1 Melogona broelemanni | reverse complement strand
TTGGTTGTGCGATTATATAATCGAACAAGTATATATTGATATTTTCGACTGTTGAGGGACATGCCTGCAGTCGTCTGTATTTTTATGTATTACCTTCCGTTTGGTTAAGGATCAATTCATCTATCAGTTTATCTATTCAGTTTACACGGCTCCTAATTTTTCTCGTCCATCAGACAATAATTCGATTGTCGTTTTTACGATTTTGTTCCTCGTAAAAGAAAGACCACCACGCTGATACTTATTTCAAAAATATGCAAATCAGAATTTTAATCCAAGTTCATAGTTACATAATTTATATACAACAAGAAAAAGTCTGCATGCCTTGTTGAGTCTAGTAAGATGTAAAGCATGTTGAAGATTCTATATTGACAACGTTTTAGGAGAAATTAGTTATTACTAATTAGCAAAGTAGTGAGACAAATCGAATAACCATTTTTTTTGTCAATTATAGTTCAGCTCGTATTTAAATTAGTACTTGCACAATAACTGTTTTTGGTAAATGCGATATTATCTAGCACTCGTTCGTAATACCTACAATGATTTTCTAAAGATTACAAGCAGGAAAATGTTCAATTTAGTCGGAAATATTTCAAATATTTCAAAAATTGTGTTTGTGGTGATATACAAATTGAAAGTATTTTTTTGCCTATTGTTAGCGCCCAGTAAGTCAAATGATATTGCGTTTATAGTCCTATGGCAGGTTATTTATTTACTAGTTTTAAATGTCTACGCATTTCATAATTCCCGGCCTAGGACATATGGCGATTAACTAGAGCGTTATGATGAAAAGCGATTGTAAGCCAATAATGTATTGTAATTAGTTAAATTCTATGTTGAAACGCAGTGAATGGAATATTACATAATTATCTGTCCCTTTCAGCAAATAAATAAACAGTGGCACTCAATCAAGGTTATTTGAAAAAATGTGTGTTTTTAAGTCAATCTCAAATTACAAACGAGATGATGAACCCAGTGAAATGATTTTTAAAAATGAGACAGACTTTTTTATTATTTCCCTAATGCCTAGTCTATATAGATTTTCGTTCAATTTGTTATTCATCTATGGGAGCACTGACTCAAAGGATGTTTTCCAAAATACACCAATCTGTTTACATATTATTTTGTCCATTCGACCGAATTCTAAACAATTGTCGAAAAATACAGTTAGCTATTTTCAAGCTTACAGGGAAATTAGATCAAATATATCGTTAGAGAAAACTGTGTTTCACAATTCTGTGTAAAGCGTATCCAAATCACTGGGTTACATCAATCTCCTAATTTAAGTTAAAGAAAAGGTACTTTTTTTCTGCTGCGTGTATCACAGAGTGCGAGGGGGCGACTGAACACTGAGCGATTCGTAAATTTAAATGTTTCGGTATGAATGCCCACTTTTGTTTCACGATCATATAAGGCTTTTTTATATTTCGAGTAAGAATCACCACAATTATTCAAAATTTTGAAGTTTGTATATCAATCTCAGAAACTTTTATATTCACAGAATATAAAATCCACAAAAATGAAACCATGTTACACGGACTCACCACCAACGCCTCAATTTTATTTTGAGGTTTATTTTCCAATTACTTCAGACACCAGCTTTTCTACTTTCTTTCCTTATTTTTTAATTGACGATGTCAATTTTCTTTTGTATTTGAGCATCCCCTATCTTAACAAAACGTAATGAATTTCCTATGCGTGTGAAGCAAATGTTGCATCAGTTTGCATGAGTTCATTTCTATTCAATTTCGTTAGATTATTCCTAATGTGTGACGCTCTTTTAAAACGACTTTTGTAGACATGATGCAACTTTTGAGTTATAAATTTCCAATGTCATTTTGTTAAAAAAAAACGTCTGTGTCGTATAAGAGGCTATAAGGAAAACTAAGTTCGAACAGGTGACAAAGATTCCAGTTGTGCAACAAATAAATAAATCGCTACACCAGCCCTCTTATAACGTTGACATCCTGTAGTGGTATGCCATAGAACAAGTTTATCGACTTTCCTTAAATTATAAAAGCTAATTAAGATGTGTTAGTGGTGTTGCCTCTAAACATTTTCACCATTCCCATATTTAATAAATTATTACTCTTTGCGCCAAACAATAGTTTCAAGCTTGATTGTGACCATTAATTACACTGGAGGCAGCCAAACTGCAGTTCGTTTAGATCAAGATAATCAGCCAGTATAAGGTGCTAGGGTTATTTTAAGTATCATGCGGGATTTGCTTGACGGTATCGATCAAATTTGAGAGTATGCCGTATTATCTCCGGTTGAACTTCCTAGACGCACCAAATTCTGGTTAATCAGATACCACGTTAACTATTCACAGTCTCCGAACCACCAGCCTAGAGTCACCGGAAAGTAAAAGGGTATACGTAATTTGGCGATAGATAAAAATGTCATCAGGCTAGCTATCTGCTAGAAATTGAGAAGTGCTCGATACGTAATTTTTTTGTTACAAGTACCCACTAAGAACAATCTATAAGAAACTTTATTTAGGCAAATAGCTAATGCGTTATCTAAAGTGATGCTACGAAGTTTAGAGAATAAAACTCGATATTTTCTATTTTTTCATGTCCTGCCACGCATCAATGCTGATCGACAGACATTGAAAAGGTTTGGCTTCAAAGAGTACACAGTAGAGAGGGGGGACCATTGCAAATGCAATAAATACATTCCTTCGAGTTATAAGGCAAAATATGAAGCACGATCAATTATATATATATATTTATATATATAGACTTATTATGTACATGTGCATGCTGTTATAGCTAAGAATGTACAAAAAAGAATTATTTTATACAATGTACAATAGGATTTCGTCAAAATTGACGAAATTTCTGCCGTGTTCAAATCGTGTTAAATTCGTAAAGAAAAAAATCATGGCTAGTTAATCGAGAACACAAGATAACAACTTATTTACATATACTTTGAGTACGCCTACGAGGCCTTACTTGAAAAGTGGATCAGTGTTGGGCATCAAATTGAAATTTAATTTTTAATTTTCTAGACAATTGTCTACACAATTATGGTATTGCAATTTTGAAGAATTTTTAGTTTTTAAATAATAGGCACGTTGTTGCTTCACCTTGAGCATATCCCGCTAATTCTAATAACATAAAATAAAATATTTAGATTTTTTAGAGTTATTTGTTTAGCCATTTATCACACTTCTTTACATTGTACAGTACAACGGTTCAGCCTCACAATTTCGTTGACTATATCATTGAAATTTATCAATTAAAATCCCCTCTTTTGTTTCCTCCTGAACTGTACTCCGAAAATATAACTAAATTTTAAAACCTCTCTAAAATGTCTCGACACGTTTTGTTCGTGCACAACTCATGAATGATCCATTTTTCAGTTGCCTCGTAAGCTCACATTGGCCTACGATTGCAGTCAACTTTAATTTCGGATCGAGTAGCGCAGCACTTTTGTGTGTCTTTGTAGTACTGTACTGTCAAGCAGGCCAAATTATCTAACGATAAACTATTGCTTTCAATTATATCAATTCTATATAAAATAAAATATTAGGTAAGATTTGCACCAGTTTTAACAAGCAACGAATGAATTAGACAACCGTATTACAGTATCTACGCAAAAATCGATACCAACGCAAAAATCGATGTCCAGTTTCTGTCAAATGGTTTGACTGAATGTTTCGGTGCTTTTAATCTCAATAAAAATCTAAAAGTTTAATTAGTTGAATCAAATGCATATCATTAAGCCAAATGAAATAGCTGGCCCGGATTACTTAGAAATTGGTAATTATTTATTTTAAGAAGAAAAAAAAAACCAAGTCACTAAATCAACTGACATAGATGTTGAAAATATTGAAATAAAGGCCAATTTGTCGTGTCTTATAAGTTTATCGAAAAAAAGCTTGTCAAACCTACCGATTAATATTTTGCGTGTGATTATTAATAAAAATTGTATTTTTTATAGTTCAAGAAATTTACTAATTTGCGAGATCGAAATGAGGTGGCGAGTTTCGAGATAGTAATTTCTGATTACGCAGTAAAAGCTGAAAAGCTCATGTATACGCTAAAAAGCATTCGTTCTATTAATAATTTGCACGCGGAAACGTCACTTCCCCATTCACTTCCAACCCTAGTTTCTACTTGCTTACGACATCTTTTCCAGCAAAATATGCGCCACCGTGTTTATAGATTGGCACCAATCACAACTTGGCTCATGGCCGTTGAATTAAATTGAATTTTAGGCCTACAATATCGTACATTCGAATGCAGTTTTGTTTGTATTGGCTTTGTATTGCGCTATATTTTTCAACAACTATTCAGCTAGTCTGGTGTATAATTCTACAAAGGTGTGTTCTCTTATATCAGAAATCCGCTTTATGAATATACGACAGTACATTTATGGACGAAGCTTGGTAGTGGTATTTTGGGCTTAATGTAAGTGTGGCTCATGCAATAGCGTATACAGCATGGTCGGTAATTCCATGAAAGGCTTTTTTTGTTTTTAGCTAGCTATCTACCTTAGAGCACTCTAGTTTTTTAGTTTCAGGTCAAGAACTTTTAAAGGGTCCATCAATCTGTTTTGTTGCTTTAATAGTTGTTGATTTGCATTGCATTGTTACTATCGATCAAACTCTAGTAAGATTTTCAGATAAATAAAATAAAATTAATGTCCGAATAGTGCATAAAGTATTTGCACGCACTAGCAACGAAATTAATATGGTTTTTTTAATTATATATTCATGGTTTGTCATAAAATTTAAACCTTCGCCTCGTTAGAGTATTGGCATCCACGCAGACACAAATACCTAGTCTTAAACTTTTACCACTACAAAACTTGTACTTGGGTACCTGTAACATCATGATATCATTTTTCTGTTTTATTTTTTTTCCGCGTTACAATTAAACCTAACCGGTGTTTCAAAAAATCTTCTACCACAACAACATTCTCTGACATGTTAAACCTGAGTTGGGTCCCCCTTTCCCCCGTCCGTATTACATTATTTTGTACGTTCAGGGAATGAATGTAGTACAGGAGAACGGGGGAAAAGGTGTTAAATGACTGTTGTGGGCCGCCCAGCGACTCACGCCTAAATGAGCGGGGTCGCTCGATTTTCGTAAAACAATAATGTTGAATGCAAAAGTAATAAGGCCATCTTAAAAATAAAAAACTATACCGACATGTACAAAACAAAAATCGTTTCAATTTTTTAAATACATCTCCTCAATTCAATAAGAAACTATTTTAATATTGCGCTTGGTAGGAAATAATTCTAAAATTATTTATTGTTGAGTCGATCGTAACTTAATTCATTGACTACTATACCAAGATCGTGCCATTGTTTTGCCGTATCGAATTTCCAAGTCGTCGACAAAATGACGTCATATTATTTTTTTTTTAATTCTTTCTCTTTCTATCAACCAATCATCCTCTTCGTGTGCTCGCGGCCACCAAATATCAAAATGGCGGCGTGTGTCCCTGTATTTTCGCGTAAATCACTGCCACACGCATGGAAGCGATCGATTTGTGCAATTCCGCGATATTGTATAGCGACCAACTCGCCAACCAGCCGAAGAAAAAAAGAATGACGGGGGAAATAGTTTTTTTGTTGTTGTTTGTATTTGTGTATGAGGCCGTGGCGGCTATTTCGGGTTTCTAGCGTTCCTATATGTCTGGATACGTCATCGGTTGTGACGTATGCAGGTGTCGGCAAAAAATTTAATTTCTCATACTTTTGACGACGCCACGCGCCTATTCTGTGTTATATTGATCGCCAAGAAGCTTTCTTGCGAGGTATTCTCTATACGTATTGGGGGGCTATGCTTGGGTGGCTATGATGACGTTCAAGCAAAAATGGGCTAAATATATATTTTGTCACCCGGTATATAGCATAGTGGGGATAAGTGTGGCTGGCATTCGAAAAAATGGTCGTCTACAGTAGTTTGGCTGCTGGTTGATGGCTGGTTCGTACTTGGGGTCATTGCGGAGAGACGTGACGGTCACGGTGGTCGATATGTTCTGTTGGCGTGGGTCATTCGTTTGGTGGTGGTGGTGGACCAGCGGAGGTCCTCCCTACACTGGGGAAGGGCGTAATTCGTTAAAGTAGTGTTTTGTTTAGGTGGGGTTTGGGGATGGTGGCGCCACCCCACCCCCATCTAGGCGGGTCATCCCAGAAACCTAAGGATTATTAGCAGCGCCGCAAACAGTAAGAATGGCGGCTTGAAATAGATACTGGCTCCGTTGCACAGGTCTTCCTCGCAGAAGCACATGTGACCAATCTGGTTACTCTCGTACATGCACACGTGGTCGACCATGAACAGGTTGATTTGTAGCTTCTTGGTGCATGTGCGCCACACCGTCTCGTACGCTGTAATCAGACAATAACAGGAAGATAAAAATATTAGTGGAAATATTAAGAGAGAAACGTGAAGAAAAGGGATCAGTGCAGGAAAGAAAGGAGACTTTATCGTCACGCTCGTAGGAACGGAACTTTTCCGTTCCGTTCCTAGGAACTGGTTCCTTTTCTGGAATCTGGGGGGACTTTCGAATGTCTAGGTTATTTTTCCTAGGAACTTTGGAACGCCTAGGTTCTTTTTCCAATGAACTTTGGAACGTCTAGGTTATTTTCCCTACGATTAATTTCTACAATAATTCCAACTATGCATTCCTACGATTCATTCCTACAATTCATTCCTATAAACAGGTTCCTTTTTAAAAGGAACGAACCCATCACAGGGAACAGGTTCCTTGTCTGATGAATTCGAAAGGTTGTCTGGTGAATTTTTTTCTAAATAAGCAACGTTTGGTACGCTTGTGTTTCTTTTTTAGGAAACTGTGACAGAGGTACAAGGAACTGTAACGTGTCATACACCAGTGTCGTGCAGTGAAGCATTAGCTTCTTGATACAATATGTCTTGCGCACATTTATGGTGCCTGATGAGTACTTTGAATACCTTTAATACGACGAGTGTAATTTTCGTGACTTACGTGTTCCTTTCATCCGCACTATCTTGACGCAGCATCCGTGGCACTGCTCCTGGGGCGGGGCACCCCTGGGGTGTTGGGTCACGTTGAACGGATCCGAGCACCGGGCATCCAGCCGACTGTCGCATTCGTAGCACATGACGGTTTGAGCTCCAAAAAAAGTGAGAGAAAAATTCGCTCATTATGGGCGTAAAGGTCCGCGCCCACACAAAATTCCACATTGAAACGAGGTGCAACCCTACTTTGTCTTTAGGGCGAGCCGAATGCTTCCCCAGACATTCGGTCTCACTATTTTTCATATTCGAAATTGATTCGGTTTCATTCGAGACTAGAAATTCACACGTCTCGTATTGTCGCTGCGTTTTCAGCGTAAAATCAAAATTTCAATTTCTTCTTAATAGCAACTTGAGTATTATTAAATTCGGGCGGCAAGAATGAGATTGTGAAAGAATTGAAAACTAGGCATGATGTTGCTCACAAGGCAAAATGTTGCAACGGTGATTTTTAATAATTTCTATCGACATTTATCGAAAATTGGTCCAATTTCGTAATCTCATTTTACTTACTTTTTAATTAATTTGTATATTTAAAAGTCACACTTTTCTCTCGAACGGAGGAAATTTCAATATGGCGTTTAAAGACAAATGCAAGTTAAAGCATTGAACTGTTTACCCAGTAAAAATATGCATCAAATCAGATTGAAGTTTCTAACGTAATACAGCAACAAGACCGAAGATTAAAAAAAACTATTGCAGATTGTATTAGGAGCAATGGAATTGTTTGTTATACTCGTAAAATAACGTTTTACCGCGTAGGATAATAGCGAACGAGATTGCAACACACAACGCGAAACGATAAACGATCATTATCCTCTATAACGTTGTTTGTTTACCATTTGGCATTGTGTTGCAATCTCGTTCATCACTATCCCGCACGGACCTGTGCTATTATACAATAAACAATTCCCTTACTCATAATATAATGTCTAATATTTATTTATCCAGTCTCGAATGTGGTACGTAAGCAAGTTGATTCCTTCAACTATTTATCCCGTCTTGAATGAAATTCCAACAATTACTTATTAATAAATATTCGTTACTAAACTCGAGGTATCCCAGCACGTTGTGGCTTTACACCGAAATTAGTTAGGATATTTTAAGCCAGAGCCGGCTGAATCGTACATGTATGGCACGGGGATCGTTAAACTAAACCAGAATCACCTTTTAGATTTCCCTAAGGTGTTTTATCCCGCCAGGCGTTAACTCAATCATCCCGGCATAAAATCAGAAAGGCTTAATACCAATCAGCAATTTACAATATATCTACTAGGTCTATTATATAGATAGTCAGCTTTATTCTCGTCCTTCGTTGACTCGCAATTTTGCGGTTGTTTGAGCTGCTCTTCTATCTATCTCTGCGAGTGTGCTTTACGCGCGACTCCATTTTTGGCTCAAGATGGCGATATAGTCGAACGCAGCATATACCTAATTATGATAACGAGTTTAGAGCTATCCGAGTTTGACGACGGTTATCTTTTTTCTCCGCGTATAATAAAAATCGATCTTCTATCCTACGGGAAAGAGCCGTGCCAACGATTCCAGACGATATGATTTTTTTTAAAACAGTCTTTAGTTTAGTCTTTTTTCGAAAACAAATCTTAATTGCTGTTGAAGTTGAGTTTAAACTTTGATATTTCCTTTGGATACCGTATGTTTTGTTTCAGTGAAAGATGTCGTTGTTAAAATCCCTTTATTTCGTATATTTCCTGTTCTGATTAGGGTGGTCGGATTAATTTTTCAGTTGATGATCAACAACATGGAACACGATCCTTTGAACACGATCTATCCTCGTGATGTTTTTTTTTTCTTTCCCCAAAATTCAGGAAATTTGCACAACACTACGGAAGCGTGGAGGTGGATACAAAGTACCTCATAAAACTTGCACATGACGCCTAACTATATTTTTTAAAGAGTTAAAAGTCGTTCGTCACAGTCAGGCCTGTCAGGAAATCGTCTCTTTTCGCGGCTCACAACCTCCCGGTGTCGGGCCTAACCGTGACGCCACATTATAGAGGTTGATTTATGATCTCCCATTACGGGGGTGGGGGGAGGAGAGCCTATTGAAAAGGTGCCAAGTATACGATAGATCCCACCGCTCCCAGTCATTCCAGTTATTCTGCTCCTGAAGAGAGCGAAAGAGAGAGAAAGCTTATCTGGAAAAATTCCCATCGATACTAACGAGTTTTTTTCCCCTCGAATACACGCTTTTTACTTAGGCTCCCCGTATTAGGTAGACGTGGGCTCAAGTAGATAGCGTTCTATTGGATGCCGATTGTATCGTATGGACGGTGTGGTAAGGTGGAGTGGGGTGGGGGGGGATGTCGGCCGAGCATAAAAACAACATATTGTGTGTAGTTTGTTTATTGGAACGAGTGCTATTGTTTATTTATATTGGAAACCGAGCGCGAATTGGAAGATAGATAGAGACGGGCCCCGTTAAGTGACATAGGTCTGAGCAGTAGTACAACAGAAGCGAAATGGGGGCTCTTTTTTTGTATACGAAAATGTAAGCATGCGTCTGTCGCCTTTACATCGTAAAAAGGAAAAGGTAATGATAACGCGGATGGGCAAGAAAACGATTGCGACGCGTTCGGTCCGATCAATAGAGGAACTCTTCCGAAATTTGATTATTTTTTAATATCTCATTGTTGTTACAGAGTGTGGTTGGCTCTCCAATACAATTGGTTGATCTTTGAAGAGTACAGAACGTTAGGATTTGGTTTCAATCATCGCCGATGGTGGCGCTCTTTATTCGTTAAGGGTGGCTATTTTGGACTTGTCGTCAGTGTACTGTGTATTGTCAATATTTCATGAATCATTAATTCGTTTCAATATGTGTTTAGGAGGTCTACTAGATTATTTTATCGCCCCAGTGATTCGGCTGTCTACTGATGAAGGCAGTAGACAGCCTACAAAAGTGTTCCCTCTATCCAAGAGGTAGCATCAGGTATAAATTCAATAGGCACACATTCATAAACACATGCATAGTTCGGTCCCGATTCATATACCATTTGCTTATGAATTTAGATGAACCAAGAAATTGAATAGCAGGAAGAGCATCATCAGTTTACACTCACCTTGCGTCCGTTCTCTGATGGCAACCATTTTTATTTTGATTTATAACAGTGTAATTTGTAATAACATTGGTAATAACCTTGTGAAAACTAATTCCACTTGGAATTTATCATAGTTTATTTAAATTTTTAAAAAATATCTTAAGAACTTCAAATTAATGTATAGTAACATTTAAAATTGATAGATGCAAAATTGTAAAAAGAAATAGCGCTTTATCGCATAGCGTCATCTTATAACCTTCCTTATACTCAATTTCTTTGGATGGTTATTATAGAGTGAATCCTCTGTATACTCACTTATGCATTCTTCTTCCGCTACAACCGTCCGAATGGCCACCAACACTGAAAATAAGATTTTAAAACATAAGTTAATTTTAAGTTCTGCTTTGTTATTATTTTTTGTCGTTATTTATTTTAAGTTAATATTTGGCGTGGTTTCCACAACAACGTCTGCGGTCAATAGTTTGAAAACCTCGAGCACAGGTGCGCGAGCTCGATCAATAACTCAGTTGTTGTGCAGCGGTCGAGAGAAATGTCTCCACTTTGGCAAGCGCTGTTTCTCTCCCACTTCCATTATTTTTGTTGGCAATTTCGGAGGGTTTTTTTTCATTTCATTTATGCGCCTTTCCGTACATGAATCGTCCGGAGCAAGTTTCATATATTTCTGAATTATTGTCGGCGAACTGGAGCGCAATAATTTGCACCACTAAGGTCACAATTTTCTCGGCGGCATTGTGGGCAACCGACATCACGTGACTTGCGGTTGCGTTTAATAATCTGAGAGTTTCTGATTGTGGTTTCGGGTTAAGAAATGGAAAACGCGCCCGGTCTTTTTTTTTTTTTTTGACAGTTCAAGTGGAAGCCTACCAAAGGGGTGGCCTAGGCCTCTTTTCTAGGTAGGGATCTTTAACGTATATCTGACAACGTCCCAAGGCTTTCATTCCCGAAAAAAGGCGCCCGTTTGATAATTTCTCGCTCGAAAAAATTTGGCGATCTCTTTTTCGGTTGGGAATCGAACCCGCGATAACGGGTACAGTAGTCTAACGCGCATGTCGTGAGACATTCGTATTGGTCAAATAGTTACGTGCTTCGCTGCGGAATTTCCAAATAAAAAGTAGTTCGATGCGTTAACCATGCACGATTCCGCTAAAAAAAAAAGTCGATATACAACTTGATTAAAAACGGGTGGAATCTACCAAACATGTTATCATCAAATTAAAAGTCTGCTTCTAGATCGTCGGTTGCGTTCTAAGCATGCAGGCGCGCGATCATCCTGTAACGCCGGTCTGGCAAACGGGGTCGAAAATCCGACCTCGCCAGTTATGATCGATCGCCGTCGGGACTGCCTGTTCGCCTCCAAACGGAGCAGTTAGGTCCCGACACTGCCAAAATCCGCATATGTCTCTATAGGAGCGCCGGCGCGGAAAATGTGACCGTACGTGTATATGTGTATATAAATACAGCTGTATTACGGTGGCATATTGCTGACTACTGTGGTATTTCTCTCTAGCCCAAACCCATATCCTTACACGCTAATCCGTACACGCGCATATATGGGACGTTGCATATACTGCAGCAATTTCCTCACCGCGCCTCCACCGCCCAAAAAAAAATCCACTCACCAAAATGAAATATATTTATACCGCGCGCGCCACGCATTCTGGAACGTGTGCCCGGGTCTTTTTAAATAGTCATGTGATTAACTGGAGCTAATTAATCGCGCGCCCTCCCGCCCGCGACGGGCGTTTTTCTCGTGTATAAACCTCTACTGCAGAGAGGATGCGCGCCTGGTTTGAAATTAAGTGGGCACAAATCGGGATAATGCGGCAGAGCCAGCTCGGCGTACACTCGGCGGTGCGGCTGTGGGATTGTCTGCAAAAATGGATGTCTGGTTTTGCGAGAGAGAAAACAGACAGCGCCCTGATAAAATCTGCCCATTTTGCCCATTTCATTGATGATTTTTCTTCGAATGATTTTTTTTCCTTCTATTTCTACCACACTTTATGAAATATATTTTTTTGTCTCTATGGTTCTATTAAAATATTGTAGCAATCATTTTTTAAAGTATAACTACGTGTTTATAAACGTATGCTAGTCTTTATAGGTTCTGGATACACATGTTCCCTACATGCGTTTGCGTCTACCCCGCATGCGTTTATAAGAGAATGGAACGCAAAGTTTCGCAAATTGTTGGACTTTTAAGTACCGTCAAATTCTGTTCATTACTTGTGGACTATAAGGTTATTGGTATTCGTATATCGCGCGGGGAGGTGGAAGTGATTGCATGATTGTCCGTGGGTACCATTGACCGCACGGCTAATGGGTAGAACAGAATGGGTGCGGATGGTGGACCGCGGGCAATGAGTTGCAGCGGCGGCAACCCGACGTTCCGGAGCGAGGTGGCGGGTAATGAACCGAGATATACGGTATCTGGTAATTCGGCTGTTCTGACTCTTCGAGTGCATTTTTCTTTTAGTTTTCACCGACATATTTATTTTTTCAATATCTGGAAGAAAATTCAGAAAATGCTGCTTGTTTCTACTAGGGCCGTAGGATTTAAAAAGTTATAAGAGCTGTATGCTCAAATACAAAGCACAGTATTTCCTATATTGTATTTTTATCGATCACTGTACAGCTGAAGTCATCCATTTTTAATAAATAATCGTTCAAAATCTGTGAACTTGCAAAATAGCCAAAATACTCTGCGTTATATATAGGCGTTTACTGGTACAGCTTGACGCTGCGGGGGTTTCTTTGGAAAACTAGAATGGGGAGCTTTAGACTGTTAGCTTCACCGCATAGCTCGTCTTTCTTTCCAACCATGGAGAGCGGGCGTTTGGGGACCGATCCGATCGAACTGCGATGCTGCGCGCAGATCGCTAAATTATTCATTCTTCATATCGGCGGTCTCTTTAAAATATATTCATGAGCATCCGTTGAGGGTTTAATAATATTGACATATTGAGCATCTACTGCGCGTCGGTAAATTTCAATATTTATACATGAAAATATTTGGCCTAGCTGTGAAGGACTCAGCAAAACTGTGTTTTCAAATATTGCAGTGCTCCACGAAAGCGCCGCAGCATACAGAGGCACTTTCGCCAACTAGTTTCACATTAAGAAACACGCAGGAAAATTAGACTCAATCGATAGTACTCTGATGTTTACTATCGAATTCGAACCAGCAACCCTTTGATCTGTATACAGATCCATTTTCCCCATTAGGCCATCTGAGAACTTATATTCGGTCTCTGCGGTTGACCCCAGATAAGAGAGGTCATCTGCTGGATGTTCGATAATACAGTAATTGGGGTTTTCGGTCACGCGTTTACGTCGACGTACGATTAATGTCCCGACTCATCAATTTGGACAAGCCTGGTTGCTGTCAAACCGCGACAAGTTTTCAAAATATACGGCGTCGTGCATCATCACCATTGAGACAGTATCGTGACGGGTTCGAGTTTATCTCGTTGCAACGTACGATCCGACAAATTACCCGCGCCCAAATCAATTTCCACGCACGACATTGAGGAGTCGTCCGTGCCCTTCCCGTCCCTTCAAGAGCGGCGCATCTCAATTTTCTAGGAAACGGCAGAACCTAAACGATCACGAACGGAACTAATTGCAGACGCACCGAAAATAATAACTCCTTGCCGTCGTTCTTCGTTCGCTCAATAAACCAGGCAGGCTCAATAAACCAGGTACACAAACGTCCTCGTGAGACATCGATAATTTTATAATTCTGAATTTGTGAAACTACCGATGTACGTACGAGTAGGAACACAAAAATACTCGTTGAAAATTAGTCTTACGCTTGGAGTTAAAAGCGACGATCAGAGCGAGTAGCGATGAACGAGATTGTGAAATTAAACACAAAATTGGTCACGTTTAAGTGTGTTAGGTCTGCTTTCAGAACCTACACACTGTTAGGTTTGCTTTCAGAACCAACACACCTCGCAATGTTGTTTTAAATGTTTGCATTTTGTGTTTAATTTTGCAATCTCATTCATCGCTACTCACTCGGTTCGGCGATTTTAAATGACAACATGCGTCTCATGTTAATTTTTTGTGTTCCTATTCGTACAACATGCTGTGGATTATGTCAGAGATTAACAATCTTTCGTTGAGGGATTTTTCTAGCAAATATATTATTTTCAAGGCAAATTTTATTTTTTAATTGCTTGTCCTGTTAAAGGAGATGGGTGCCGGCGTAAAAGAAAATAACTTTTGGAGAGATTGCTATCTCTCCAAGAGTCTTTTATACCGGCTACATTTGCAAATTGTTCAAATTCACACCAGGCGGCGCCCCCTAATAAAAGCCTACAGCAGAGACAGGAAATTTCACGTTAGAGGCTCGTCACGAAATAGTGTTAACGCCGTCGCGAATGATACCCCGTGACGCGTTGCAGACATCGACGTTTAGCTGCAGCGTACCGCTGAGCATGCGCAGTAGGCGAGCGCGTCTTGCCGCCGAGCAGGCCCCACCCCCAACGCCCCCTCGCCACCACCCCCTGCTTCTCTGCACCGGCTCTCTTGCTCGCGTTTCCCGGCGCGCGTTTCGCAGCACATAATCGATCGGCTGCCGCTACAAAATTCTCCTCGCGTTCCTGGCGCGCCCCGGCTCGGCAGCAGCGGTTCTGTTGCCCCGGCCCGCGCTGCGTTGGCTAATGCAGTGCGCCCGTCGAACCGACAGCCCGGAGACTCCCACCGAAATCTCGTTTCGTTCGCCGGCCACGAGATTCCGGCCTCCAATGTGACCAACTCACTGCATCTCCACCGCTCATCTGCCGCCATTTTGGTGGTTGCAAGCTCGCTCAACCAACTCGTAGATGTTTTTTTGTTTTTTTTTTTAATCGAGATCATAAGTGAAACCAAAATATTTTGAATCGGATATTTTAAATCTAAAAATATTTTGAAATTTCTCATCGTACGAAGATAAAATGCAATTATAAACTGCAAAACAAATTCCCGCGTCATTCTTTTTTTTTAAATATTTTTAATGGGTTTTCAAACATATTTTTTAACGGTAGAATTTCATGTCTACTACCTAAAAACATTAACGCCAAATGGTCTACGTTGTTGCCCATGTGATATCACTCTTCGTGCCATCTTACTTTAATGGAGCGTGTAGCTTTAAAATAATTTAGTCTTCTTCCTGCATGCCATATGTTGCAATTTATTATTGCTAGTCCATAAGTAGCAACCCCAATCGCGAAGGCAAAAAAAAAATGGTGGCCCCGTTTCCATTGCACATAAAATTGCTCCCTCCTGAGACAAGCCTCACAACGCAAACGTTTATAAAAGGGATTGGGATACTGAGTTTTCGAACAAGCAGCTATTTTCTCTATATTAGCTGATACTTTTCCCAGATTATGCAGGATGTTTATATCCTCCTTGTGGGCTGACCAGACGTTGCTGTGTTACTGCGTTGCCTGCTTCCGTCGTACTAGTGCTACCCAGGTTGTCCAGATCTGTCCCATCTGAGTCTGAACGACCTGTCAGGGTGTCGTGTGGGACTAGGGTATTGCCGCTCCCACCACTCATTTTTGTCCTCCGAAAATAAAGCGTATTAGGATGTTTTGACACTGATTTCCCTGCTAGCCTCCACTCTTTCGATTTTGCGAATGACGTGCGGGCCTTACCGGCAATTAGGAGGCCATGAACCTTCCGTTCTAGCGCTCAGTCCGTCTGAGTAGCGTTTTGTCGACAGCCGCATTGATTTTTGTCTCGTTAATGTCGGCTCCACGTGTGCTTAGCAGCTACTGTATGAGGAATCGAGCTTTTGTCCTACGCCTGAACTGCATATAGTATGAATCCTCCTTGGACCTGAGCCCAAAGTATAGCGCTATTCAAACCATCGCCCAGCGCCACAATGAAATACGCAGTGTTGGTTAGGAACGGAACGAAAAAGTTCTATTCCTAGGAACTGGTTCCTTTTTTTGAGGAACTTAGGATCGCATAGGTTCCTTTTCCTAGGGAGAAGCGTTAGGAACGGTTTAGTTTCATTTTCCAGGAGCTGGAATGGATGTTTCTTTTCTGTGTACAGGGTTTCTTATTCTTTCAATTTTCTACGAGTTTCTACGAAACTTTCAATTTTCTTCTAGTACAATTTCCCAAAGTGTTTCGACCGCGGAACAATTTTACAGCATCAAATAATATTTTTGTTTATTATTTTTCTTAATGCTCCGTTCCTATGTTGGACAAAAATAGCAAAATATATTGAATTTTTTTTTTTTTTCAAATTGCTGTAAAATACACAGCGCTTTGATGACCTTTCATTGCCCTTTTTCCTTCCATTGAGGATTAATTACTTTATTTCACTACTACATTATTTCACTCAGTTGAACAAAAATGTTGAGTACCTTAAAAATTGGTATTTTTACCATCGAAGATAAAATTATTTTTAAAGTCAAGCTACGTAGCTCCGAAAGTATTTTTATCGGATGGTCGGTCTTAGTAGGATGTGTGTGTGAAGGAGTCTATTGCGGGGGTGGGGAAGGTGGGTGCGTCAGGTATGCAAGGCGTCTAGTGTATATACAGTCACGTGGGCGACCAATAACTATCTTAATGCGTTATTCGATTAGAAATAGATCAATACCCGGAGCGAGACAGGAAGAGGTGGCCTCTCTTGTGTTGTGTGGAAAAACAATTTCGGATCGACTTGTTTTTGTTTGGTGGTGCTCACTCTCTATATCGCTGCTGGAGCTCATTGCGCGGCACGAGTGTATTGGGGACACTGGTATCTGACGACATTGGTGCGTGCGGCTCGGCAGGACGCCGCACAATGAAAATTGGAGTGGGTTAAACGACGTCTACGTGGCACTTGCAATGTAGCAGCAGGGGATGTACACATACCCTACGCCACTCGGTACAAGCTCGTTAATATCACATCGTGCGATATTGACGCAGCAAAATTGAGGATGCAAGTGACTACGGGCTACAATTTTATAGAAACAATTTAAATAATAAATACATTTGGAAATCAAGAACATAGACGAAACCCTGGACAGACTGGAGTGAAGATGAGAGACGATTGCGTTGACGAGACTCAACAAACCTAAAGAGTGAAGATAGGACTTGAGAGTGTACGACTTTCTAATCGCATTCGAATTGCGATTTGCGATTGCGGAATCGTTTGATGATGGAAATATTTTCAACTCTGCGTTTAAATTTGGAAATATATTTTTTTTATGAGATTGTGTTTTTTATTATTCCTGATAAACTGTTCCATAGCCCTGTTATGTAGTCTGTTATAGAATCTCTTATGTCAAAGTCTCTTATGTCAAATGTCAAAGACCTGAATCGCCTGTATCGTTGTTTACTACAATTAAATGTAGTGAACAACACTACAGGCGATTCAGATTCGATTCGAGATCTCCGATTTTTTTCCGTAGAAATGACACTATAGCCAAAAAGAACTAAAGTGAAATGCTCGTATAACAATATCTCAAAGAGAAAATTGTTCAATGTCTTTCTTGAAATATTGTGCCATTAACTTTGGTAAACCCGCGTACATCTGTTTTCGCTGTGGTGCGGTAAGGTGGTCGTTGGCTATAGTGAATCGCTTTGTCAAAGCCCTCCTAGATTGGCCAGAACCAATATAACTGGTCGGTGATGATAGCGGTAATAAAAGTTTGGCCGTAACACTCTAACGATGACCACACACGAGGTGGCGAGTCTGCAACTATGCACCGAGTTTAATTACTCCACTGCCAAATCTTTGAGTATGTGTCGGTCATCACGACCCCTGAGCCATTCTCTCACGAGAGGATTTCACGCCTAGACGCCTCACCAGGCGGCGTCGCGAACCACTTATCTTCTTCGATGAGAACATGCTCCGACATTAAAATCAGAAGGGAACGCATATGCATTCAACTTGAGCGTTGGGATACGGCATCATTCCCATACAACGAACGCTTTTAGGAACAAATGCGCAAAACCTTTTTTACCAGATTGAATGCATGAATACGTAATGCGCTCTCGCAAAGGTTTTCACCATTTATTAATTAAAGCAACCACACCCATCGCCAGCCTAATGGGGCGCTCGAAAATCCCCCGTGTAGCGATTCCGCAAATGGGACAACCGGGGCCCGGCCCAAAACTGTGCCTAATGCCGCTAACAGGCCGAATATGACGGGGAGAATTTTTTTTCCATTAAGCGCAGTAAACAATTCATGATTCATCGCGATGGTGGTGGTGGTCCTGGTAGAAACCAGCTATCACGCGGCAAGTGTCGAGGGTTGCGATTCGAAATAAATACCGAGATTTCGCGGTTTTACCAATTACATGTCTAACATGCCATCCTGAGTCCTACGGCTGTCCTGAGTGGATACGGCATCATTCCCATACAACGAACGCTTTTTAGCAACAAGTGTGCAAAACCTTTTTTCCAGATTGAATGCATGAATACGTAATGCGCTCTCGCAAAAGTTTTCACAATTTATTAATTAAAGCAACCACACCCATCCACAGCCTAATGGGGCGCTCGAAAATCCCCCGTGTAGCGATTCCGCAAGTGGGACAACCGGGGCCCGGCCCAAAACTGTGCCTAATGCCGCTAACAAGCCGAATGTGACGGGGAGAATTTTTTCTCCATTAAGCGCTGTAAACAATTCATGATTCGTCGCGATGGTGGTGGTCCTGGTAGAAACCAGCTATCACGCGGCAAGGGTCGAGGGTTGTGATTCGAAATAAATACAGAGATTTCGCGGTTTTACCAATTACATGTCTAACATGCCATCCGGAGTCCTGACGATATTATCCACCACCCCCCGTGATATCTTCCACGTGATATCGCGTTTTGCCTTTAATTACAACGCCATAACCCAAGCAGTACAAATCCGCGCGTGTTAAACTCAATGGGGAGGTCTCTTCAAATTTATATCGCAATGAAACACAAATATTAAGTTGCAGAATATAAACACATTAACAATGATGTGTTTCAATACGCTTAATTCCACTTTTTAGCTGAGTTATTACATTTTCTA
>JAUJYS010001031.1:0-19090 GCA_033995665.1 Melogona broelemanni | reverse complement strand
AGCCCTTCCCTGCCCCTCACATATCTCCATAGAGACACGAGGGTACAGTAGTCCTGTGGTGCACTAGGCGCTACGGTTACTTTAAAAAAAAAAAAAAAAAAAAAAATATATATATATGTGAGGGGTGAGGGGCAGGGATGGGAATGGAAGAGGAATATAGCCATTATAACAACAACAAGACATTTAATTGAACAGAATGTGCAAATTGAGCTAACTTACATGTACTTCTTTCTTAACAAGTTATATTTATGGTCTTAGGACCCAAGAAAACATAATAAATGTAACCACGACAGAGATTTAATGGTCCGTGGACCATTTTATGCGTGGTACCATTTTATGCCGGCTTCAGAAAACAAAATTGCCTATAAGGGGTGATTTGCCGTTAGCAACAAGATACACGCTGCAGTTCTACCTTTTGATTTGTTGCACGAAGCCGTGTGCTACAGTAGTTTTGTACATATCAAATGCACGTTTATTTATAGTGTTGTTATTCACAAATACTAATTTGAATTATTGAGGCGAACGTATTGCATCCAAATTCAAATTTTAAGAGAATACAATGTATCGCATCAGTTTCTCAAAATTTAGAAACGATCACATTTATAACAGGTTCACAAAGAAAAAAAGTAAAAAAGTAAAAAGTTAAAAAGGTTAAAAAACAGGTAAACAAGGTTTTGGGCATTATGGTAAGTAGATGAGGTTTTCGGTTTTTTTTTTATATTATCATAAATTCAGTTTGTCGAGTAGGTAGATTTTTTATCAGAGGTACAGAATTTACTGCAGTAAGGAATAAAATATCTGATAGGTTTACTTTTTATTTTCCATAATGGCTTAAAAACTATTTTCCTTTTCAAAGTTTGGAAATGTAATTAACACAACAATTTTTCTGTGTCATGTTTTCGAATTTGTTGCATAATTCATGACATTACAAGATAATAAATATTGTTTTTAGGATGAAAACTAACGTTTCAAATTTCAAACACGCACGTATTTACAGAGTATTATCTGTATTCTTCTGAATCTTATTTGATCGAGCAAAAGGCTGCCTAAATGGCGACACAAAAGATTAAACGATATAAATATAATCGCAAATACATAACATTATAGTATACAGTTTCTTTGTTGTAGTGTACCCACCATCCACCAACACGCAAATTAGTGTAGACCTACTACATTATAAACGGTGCCATTTTGCTACGACCAACCTGATAAGTCAAATTAATTTAATTTTGCCACCTAGAAATTAATTCCCATAGCAAATTCCTCTCGGAAATGGGAGGAACACGACAGTAAATAAAACGCTAGTAGAGCCTTTCCGGCACATTTTGATGCTTGCCCGCAAATGTCGTCAACATAAAGCATTTGGTTAAATTATGAGTGACAGTGGGACATTTTTTAATAACATAAAAAATGAAACATTTTCCACATTTGAATTTTAGGCATTATTTTGAAAGGCATCAACAAATGCATGTTTATTGCTCCATGCACCTTCACAAACAATTTTGTGGCGCTCGCCATTTAAAAGATGGAAAATGTTGTACAATATTAATGCACCACTTAATTTTGCCTACTACCTGTACATAGTAAAAACATAATATTCATTCAACTAGAGTGCTATGTGTATTTTTCATCAACTGATGGAATGGATTGTTAAGTGATAACTGTGTAACGCCTGAATCAAAGTGCGACATGCCCGCTGAGTGGACAATTTTCTGATTCATAATCATCGTACAACACCTGTTCTGAAACACTCTGAAGTAGCGTGATACTGAGGGACTTCCAAAAAATGTTTTTTAAATCACCGTAGTGCCTAGTGCTCTACAGGATTACTGCACGCTCATGTCTCTATGGAGATGTGCGAGGAGCAGGGAAGGGGAGGGATGGGGATTGACAGCTGGAATAGCCATGCTGCAGGATCCACCCTTAAGCTATGAACTCCCGAATGGAAGCTCAGGGGTGACGCTAGTACCCCAGGCTCGTCGAATAAACGAAAGCCTGCACCAGGAATCGAACCCGGGACCGTCCGCTTCGTAGGATGTTGCCATACTGATCCATCGGTACGTACAATAAAGAGCATATATGCCAGTATCTGTAGTCATAATAGACGGCCGAGAACGCAAAGTCACAATTTTTGGATCGAAACTTTATCGTGGTTAAATTTATTTGAAAATTTATATCATCCTCTCTTGTTTTTATTTGTTTTTTTATTATCTTTTGATCCTCTCTTGTGATGCCAGATTGTATTCAGTGGTTGAGGGTTCAAATTTTAGTTTCTTTGTAAATTAGTCGACGTTCGTTTCTTTGTTGAACTTTATGAGCTGTGTTGTTGGTGAGCAGTGCGGCTTATAGGAGATGCGTAATCTTGAGCTGCAGAAGCTTTGGTACGATGCAGAGACTGAGCCTTTACTTGCATGCACTCGAAGAAATTTAATTACGCTATTCATGCATCAAAAATAATTTCGTTTTTTATTTATCTTGACGTACATTTAAACTCGTTAAAAAATCGTCGTGGGGTTTTTAAGATAAACATTTAAGGTTCTGCACGCCTACCTGCCTGATTAGTCCATTTAAATAATTTAGAACTTGCAGTGAAAGACAAAATGAAATTTAAATATTTACGGTAAGTCACATTACTTTGAATGCATGAATCCAAAAATACACGACTCTTTGAAAAGAAGCTTGTGGTTACTTTCAAGTTAATTGTATTCGAAAAGGTGTTTTTGTCTCAATGTACACGCCGGCCAACGGAATAAATAATTCTGTTACTGTAGTCTTAAATCAGAAGATATCGTTTTTAGAAAAAAATACATTGGACCGCATTGATCAGTCAGAATAAATAATAGAGTTCAGGAGTTCTGAAATCACGTTCTTTAACAGCGAGATCCGGGAGTAAAAATATAGTGTTAGTCGGCTCGTGCTCTTTATACAGCATTTCAATCTGATAACCAGCATAAACCATCACCAATAATATAAAAAATAGGCGGAATAAAACGTCACCATTAACGGCCGGAAATTTGCCATACTTATTTCACCCACGCTTATCTTATTTAATTAATATTAGCTCTTTGGCTCATCGTATTTCGGGATTTGAAAACGCTGCCAAAATGCATATTAGCATAAATAAATTAGCTTGCTTGAGAAAAATGCTAATCTGAGCCACACATTAAAATGTAAAGCAGACAGGCACACTTAGAATGTTTAGTCAGGTGCTCGAAATCGTTTGGAAAGCCAATATTCTGTACTGTTTTACGTTAAGTCTACGACTCCACGTCACGCGCCGTTGTAAATTGAATTTAGGAAGGCCCACTTGTATTTCTACGTATGCTTTAACCTAATTATAGCTAACGTACGTTTGAAGGCGTGATACTACTACATATTGTGTATATATTGTGAATTCAACGCCACTCCAAGGCGTTCTCTACGAGTTATTTCTTTTCCCAGCGAGAACTCGTTAACAAATTATACATCTATACATTTAGGCCGAAATAACATAACTTATTTACATGAGTACTGTACGTAAAGCGCTCGAGTTACTTATTTAGGTTGCCTACTAGACTTACCTGAATGGCTTTTTATATTTCCACGAATACTCTTCTGCACCTTGGCCGATTAGACGACAAATTAATTTTGAAATACCTTTGGAAATTGCTACGATACATTCGATATTGAGACCTCAAATTATGACTGAATAGCACTTGGAAATATTCGCGTTGCGATTTCTTATCTCTAGCGCGGGAATTTATTTTTTTTTTTTTTAAATCACCGAAGTGCCTAGTGCACTACAGGATTACTGCACCCTCGGATCTCTATGGAGATATGTGAGGGGCAGGGAAGTGAAGGGATGGGGAATGGCAGATAGAATAACCAGGCTTCCGGGATCCACCCCTAAGCTCTGGACTCCCTAATGGAAGCTCAGGGGTGACGCCAGTACCCCAGGATAACGAATAAGCGAAAGCCTGCGCCAGGAATCGAACCCGGGACCGTCCGTTTCGTAGGATGTTGCCATACCCACTGAGCCATCGGTACGTACTAATTAACAGTTTGCAGTTAACAGTTAACAGTGTTATTTGTTGACGATATTTACTTGTATTGTCCCTTAGTTGTTGGAAGGCATTTCTAACAGATAATGTTCTCAGAGATAAGAATATAGATGCCGTTAAGAGACCCGAAGAAATAAAGTACTAACCACGAACATTTAAGCTCGGCGCGATGTTATTTATTTAGAATATACAACTGTACAGTATCTTTTCCTACAACTGATTATGTCTTCACATATATTTATATATTAAAGTGACTCAGCGTTCACTGATGCAAGCATTGTTTTGGCCCGAGGCATGAACGCTGACAGAATGTCAGACATTTGTCAACATACTCTACACAAAAATAAAAACGCAATACGACTTGAAACTCAGAAATGAACAGCATAATGATTATTTTATTTTTTTTTTCAGTTTCACAATATGCGTGACAAGCAGATTCAATTTTGTTAGGCAACATTTATGAAAATGGTCTACTCGAGAGCCTGTGTTTATACAGAGTTGGGGGCACTCAGCAGGAAATTACACTTTAAATACATATCCTGCTAATGTTTTTGTGGCCAACGCGCAGATCTACTAATCCCTTGAGGAAATTATATCTCCCTATACAAAAATGAATGTCAGAAAATGCCATCTGCTACTTTGGTTATTTTAATAATAGATTAATTTTAATACAGGATGGACACAAAAAATGGGTACCCCAAATTGTTTTGGCTACAAATTGAGCAAATGTTTACAGAATGCTTCGAAATTTTGTGGAAATATTCCTAAACTAATTACAAACAAATTAATAATTGAATTTTGTTTCAAAGTATCCTAACTTTTTCATAAAAAATTATTACACTTTGAAATCTCTGCTGATCGAGTTTCACGTATATTGCGGCGATTGCATGCAGACTTCTTAAAACAATTCAAATTAAAAACAAATTTGTATTTACGCTCGCACAAATGACTTCGACATACCAGTCTTTTACACAATTTCTTGCTGACATTTGTAGCTTCAAGGGCATTTTTCCCTGATTTAAAATCAACTATCGACTAATGTCATATTTTCTTTATTGCGGACCCTTCTTGGTCTCCCGCTTTTGGCACGACTCTCATCGTGTCTGTATCAGTATTTTTATTTAAATTATTTATTTAATTAGTATTTATTAAAAAAGTTTATAACACAGTATTTTTTTTTCTAAAAAAAGAACACAATTCGCACGTCTTACTGAACACTATTTATTATCAATATGACCCCAGTACGACTAAAATGTTGACGACGTAATGGAAAGCCCCCTATAAACAGAACTTTTTTCAGTCGCATTTTTGCGCGAAAATTTTAAAAATAAGGTGTTGATCAACACCCATGCTAAGTTTCAAGATAATCGGTTATCTTTTCGAGAAGATCTGTTTTGATGATTTTGTGGTATCCTCTTTTTGTGCCCATCCTGTACATGTACCGTGCACAGCTGCACTTCCAGCGAACAACATATCTTGAACAGACTTCCGCGGGCTAAAATCTGTTCCGCATTTGCGTTTGATGCCAAACATTGATTTTTATTGTTTTTGAAAGCACTATTTCCGCTTTGGATTTGACCATCGATGCAAACTATTTTCGTTGAGTGCAGCATCATTTTTTTGTTATATTTGTTTTTTAATTCACCGTAGTACCTAGTGCACTACAGGATTACTGCACCCTCATGTCACTGGAAATGTGCGAGTGGCAGGGAAGGGAAGGGATTGGGAATGGCAGCTGGAATAGCCAGGCTGCAGGATCAACCCCTAAGTTCTGGACTCCTTAATGATATAGCGATATATAAAGATTGTTTGAGTTTTCATGCGTACTCGTTTATATTCAGGGTGCATGCGAGTATTTTGGGTGGCATAATTGCTGAATCGTGGGGCGTCTGACCCGAAATAGTGAGCATGACCCGAACTGCGCTGCTTGGAGTCACATCCGTTGACCCGCTCCGGTACTCTCGGTAATCCATCCTTAGTGTCTACCTCCAACCGCGATACTGACCAACGATTATTCGAAACGCGTCTTCTTGTCATGTCCGACTAAAGTGCTTTATGGGTCTCTCAGCCTTTCTGCTATCTTCCTCTTAAATTCGTAAAGTACTCTGTTTTTCTTTCTTAAGACCTCCCGTAGGAATCTAAGTGCCTCGGAGGTGAACTACGCCTAATCTCATTCGCAAAGTTGCTTGTAAAGTGTTAAGACCTGCGGCAATTTCAAACTTCCTATTATAGCATTATATTTCGAAAAAAATGTAATGAGGAATGTATTTAGGCCCAAATAAATTATATTGTCAAAATGTAATACTTACAAACTTGTACCTGTTCAACAGTGTTGAAAAAAAAATGGAACGGAACCTGACAGCTGTTGACGATTAACGGATAAAAGTGTGTCTGAAATTCAGTGGCCATTTTCTTTCATAGTACATTATTGGGGAATTCGCGCTCAAACGATGAATTCATGAGCGGTACATAAATAAACTCGAGAAAATAAAAAATGCAATAACATTTCATTGAACTAAATTTTGCTTATAAACGATGAAAAAATATACGATCTAACAATTTGAAAATTCCTGGCAATTAATTCGAAAAAGCACATGAGTGAATAGCTGCCCTAGCAAAACAAGTAATTCCATGAAGCAAAAAAATAATGCCTTTCGATTAGCTGGCACCGTGAGTGAAATTTTGAAGAATACAGTTACATTTTTTGACTACTTTTTTTGGACTGTGGTCTCAGTAAAGATAAAACGACAGGAGCCGAAAGCAGGGAGCACCGTACCAGAGATGAGGTCAAACGCTTAGGCGTTTAACGCTCGCCGTTTGCTCGTTCGTCGTTTATTTGTAATACGATTACACGGCGTTTAATTCCAACGCCCGCTGCCTAATTAAGGACTTCATAATATAGACTCGAATATACTGTATGCTTGTACTATCCGAACTGCAGGGATAGTCTTGTAAGACTCCGTTCCGGAAGAGTAGGATTTTAAGCCTTTTATCCAACCCAGGACGGCTATCCGTCTACAAGTTTCGTTTTTCTTTCTTGCTGGTAACCTAGATCTGCTGATTCATTCGCTTACGGAAGTTTGTTCTACTGTTGTAGTGTACAATGGAGTTAATGGACTTTGCGTTGGTATATCTATTTTCGGTTTTCAAATTAGATTCCCGGAAGTTTAACCGCAAAGTCTTACCTCTCACAGCTTATCGAGATTTTTTTCCCCTCCCATCAGCTTAGTATAGAATCGGGGAATAGCTTCGACTCATAGATTATACGATCGTAGTCTTATTATTATCATTGACATTAATTGGCATGTTAAATAATGATATTCCGTCCAGATCGTTAATGAAAACCCACACACCAGAAAGCCATCATTCATTACAGACCAGTGGCAGGTTTACGATCTTATTCCTAGCCTAATGAGTTAACACAATATTGTATGATTATAACAAGTGCTAGCAAGCGCAAACTATCTGCATTTGAGAGTTGTTACTGACGGTCACATGTGTATTTTCGGGTTCGTGGTACTCGTGGTGAAAATGCGTGAGGTCTCTTTTGTTTGCGATTGGTATTATAATTTATTTTTCTCGCATTTTTCAAAGCGACAAACTTAAATGGCGGTACTAAATGTCCATAAAGGTGGTAATACTCGTATATAAGACATTATCTTGAAATTTTCTAGTACGAAAAAGTCAAAGCGAGATAATCTAAATCGATTTGTGGATTCTCGGTTTCTTGTTCGAAGTAGTCTCTGACATAAACTGAATAATACATGTCGTACATGTTTTCAAGGCTTCCGCTCAAATCAAAATGCCCCAGCGAACGCTTTATATTTTCACTCCATCATGCTACATCCATGCATCCATGCTACAATTGTCATTAAATCAGAGGCAATATTTGACTAAACCAGATTTGTACCCTGTGTATGCCGGCAATGATTTCATATTTATGGGTAGCTGTAATGATGTAAATGTATACGTTATCCGTACGAGATTTGAGACCCCTGTCTCTACGCTGACACTTACTTTGTACATAATCAATGTGCATGTTTCAGACGTGAAACGGCACTTTCATGTACATGCGTGTCGTTATGTCTATACATGGAAAGCCAAAACTCAATGACCTGTCTTATTGAGTAAGTAATGGTGAAGGCCAGGGGTTAACGTTGCTTTTATCACATTAAAAAAGAGTTTTATGCTTTTAATACTTCAGAATTGCTTCTTTAAATACGTTTACTAATGAAAGCAATTAATGAAAATACAGTCAAAACGCTTGAAAATTGCTCACCTCTTCGTACCCTAGTCGATTATGCGACCAGCTGTAATGCGGCGGTCCCTGGTTCGATAGCCGGTTAGGGCTCTTGTTTATTCTATCCCGTTGGTACTGGCGAAAAATTTCCCCTCACATATTGAAATAGAAATACGAGAGATGCGTTAGTAAGAAAAACTTCTAAAGTTAATGTTCGTGTTTTCTTTAATATCTTCTTCCAGAAACAACAGCCCTAGGCGATCGCGATGACGACCTGGGTCAATTCCGCGAATGGTTGATGCGCGGCCGCCTGTCACCCGCCACGTCCGAGGCCCTGTCGTCGCCCTACGACGACGACAACGGCAACTCCGACGTGGACGCGCTCACGGCCTCCGACGAGGAGGCGTTGGGCGACGGCGTGGACGACCAGCGCCTCCTCTACCTGCTATCCGACGGCGGCCGCCGCCACTACTTTGATCGGGGTGACGTCATCCTGCGGGCGCTGACCAATGGGGTGCGGAACAGCGGCATTGTCGACGACGTCAAGCCCAGCGGCAGCAAGCGCAGTCCAGACTGTATGCGAAAGTGCATGTCCCAGGGATATCTGCATCCCTCCCAATGTCACTCCCTGTGCTGACCTCTGCTCACCGTTCCTGTGCATGTAAGTGGTGGTTGATTCATTTATTAATGTACACACCGTGAGTCATAAAACACCGACCCACATGTCGTAGCTCCAGAAATCAGCTAAAAATGACCGCATTGTTATGAAATTTGGCACAGATACGGAATAAATCATTGCAAACCTTTGTGCTATTTCAGTTTTTAAAAAAAAATGTCGACCGGCAGCAGCATCGCACGCGCGACGACGAGAATCGACATTTCCGCACTGACATATCAATATACGCTATTAATGAATTGCGCGCCAGCTGTTCTAACGAAACCCCACCTCCAAAATGCAAAAGTCATAGCGGGAAATTAGAATTTAACAAACTTTAAAACGTCATTCATACAGTAATACGTTTGTGTCAAATTTCTTTGCAACCGGTCATTTTTTCATTTTTTGGTGAGTTATGGAGCTACGTCAGTGAAGGAAGAGGGGTTCGGTTGTTTGGCAATCCGGGAGTCCGGATTATTTCTAAATTTGACACAAATTTATTACAGTATGAATCACTTTTGAAAGTTTGTAAATTCAGCTTTCCCGCCACGAATTTTGCATTTTGAAGGTGGTCTTTGTAAGAGCAACTGGCGCGCAATGCATTAATTAATTGCGTGCATTGATGTGTCAGCGCGGAAATGTCGATCCCCGACTTCGCGTGTGCGATGCTACTCCCGGTGGACATTTTTTTTAAACACTGAAATAGCGCAAAGGTTTGGAATGATTTACTCCGTATCTGCAAATTTTTATAATTTTTAGCTGATTTCTGGAGCTACGACGGGAGGTGTTAATGGCGCGTTTTGATGTGTCAGTGCGGAAATGGTGATTCCCACTTTCGCGCGAGCAGTGCTGCTGCCAATAGATATTTTTATAAAAACTGAAATAGCAAAAAGTTTCATAATGACTTACTTCATATCTGTGCCAAATTTCATAACAATCCGATCATTTAGAGCTGATTTCTGGAGCTACGACAAGTGGCTCGGTGTTTTATGATTCACGATATTATCTCTTATCACTTTAATAAGTATACGAAGTTTAAAATATATATCGAATAGTTTTCCGGGATCCAATAACCGAGAGTCTGCGCCGGGAATCGAACCCAGTCCCGCCGAAACCTAGCCAATTGCAATGACGTTTTATACATTAACGGAGGAAAATAACAGACACCTACCTCATTATTCCAGTTCAAATTTCTACATCATATGGCCACGGCCTTTCAATATGGAAAAACTCCTCCTTTGATGCCCGGGGGAAGGCTACCCAAATATGGTGAAAAATATGGGGGTATCCAAATATGGCGAAAAATATTTTGACTTATTCGGATAAAATATGTCAAAAAATATGGCGAAGCAATGAAAAAAATGACGTTTTGAGCACTTTCGTGATAAAACGAAAAGGAAATAAGTTCCGGTGCAGGTCTGGTGCAGGTCCGGTGCAGACTGCATCGCCAACAATTTTTAATTACTTTCGTGCTGCTCTGTATAAACTTACTGCAAGTTCTATGAAAAGCTCCGCCCGACGTGGCTTCGTGTAAGGCACCGCTGCTCTACAATTTAACAACAATTAGGGTGACGAGGGAATTGATTAATGCAAAGTGTGTATTTTTGCTACTGCGCTAATAAATTGGAATGGGACGCAGGTAAAATATATGATAAAATCAACAATTTTATATTCCTAAAAGTTTAGGCTCGCTAAAATAGCCCTCAACAATCTCTTCTCAATGTTAGATTGTCATCACAGTAATTGATATCAATTCGAGAGACTATGTACTATCTAATCCCCTCGAAAGATCATTTTATGTATTAGTATATTTTCAACAGTGCCTCGGGATCGAATAATGAAAGTCCGAGCCGGGGAATCGAACCCGGAATCGCCGCACAACAAACAGCCTGATGCTCTACTACCGAGAGCTACGACGATAACCATCAAGCACAATCGGATATTTGAACATCCGTAACCGATACAATAACAAATTACTTCTGAATTTAAATTCACGTCGAAACCAAATCGTACCTGGCCGTCGCTCCACAGAACGTTCACACAAAAGATCAACTCGAAACGGCGTCACGCCCTCTCTCTCACTTTCTCTATCTCTCTCTCTCGCCGAGATCGAGTGCGAGATGACGTAATCAGATTGCGACGCCGGGGGAACGAGTAGACGCGGCATCGCGATAATAAAAATGCTACGACTAAAAAGAGGAAAATTTGACAGGTAGCGCGAGACGCGGAAATGCCAAAAGCAAGAGACGCTCACGTAGCACATACACACACACACACACACACATGCACACGATCGCACAACGAGGCTTCTATTGACGTTGTCAACGCGGCAATACAATTTCTATACACCTGATGCCACCGCCCCGTATGTAGATTTCGTTTAGACGAGAAACTTCTCAAGCAAACTTTGGCGAAATAACAATTCCCTCTCACGTGCCTGCCAGTCGCCAAACTTCCCCCTTCCCCTCCCCTCCCTCACAATTGCTCACGTCGTGTCACCTCTCTTCTTAGAGCCTTGACGGCCCCACAGCAAGAAAATGTTGCGCGTTTTTATATCGGCGCGGCAAAAAAAAAAACTCTACCTCTTAAAATATAATTAATCCTTTTTCTTGTTCACCGCATCAACAAATGAAAATGCACAACACGGGCTCACTTGAAACGGTCGTTGTATAATGTCAAATGAAAAGGGTCGAATAGCTAAAAATTTCTGATTTTCCTGAACAAATAAAAGTGTTAGCAAGGTTATTATTCTAAGGTCATTTTTATTTTTAAAGTGATGACTAAAGTATTTTAAAAGTGTTGAATAATTTATTTTAGTTGCTCAGTTAAAATTCATTTAAATATAATACTGTTTTTATTTTAATCAGATTCACTGTAGTGGATATCACTACAGGAGGCTATGTTCTCTTAGGGCTAGGCTCGGGTGTTATAGTGAGGGGCACATTTTCACCAGTGCTCTGGGACCGAATAAACGGAGGAAAAAGGCAGCTGAAACGTTCGTTACTGTTCGCACGCAAGATCATATATTAAAGGGATTTCTTTTTACGAAATAATACGATAAATACATGTTAATTAACTAAATCAGCAGCATTTTACATAGATCTATGATGATTTCCGTACCTTTTTATAGTAAGAGCTCACATGCAACAAAAAATGATTCCCTGTCGCCCATATTTGTAGCCTGCATGTTATAACTGTAAATATGTAATTAGCGGACCATCACGGATTTGAACCCCCGAAACACTAAACCACAGCCAGACGGGCTTTTAATTTAACCAACTGTGAAATTAACTGTTGTGTTTCCTTAATCCAGTGTCATTGTGTATTCGACAATACCTGTGTTCTCTTAACACAATTACATGGATGTCTTTCTAGCGCATTTAATAAAATAAAAAATAAAAAGCAATACAACTATATTGCTTTTTATTTTTTACCTGTGAAATGAGAAAAACTTCAGCCATCAACCCAAGGTTCTTAGACTTACAAGTTAAGTCTAAGAATCTTGCTCTCTGCCCAGCAAGAGATATATATATATATTTTAAATTGATAATACTGAAAAGCATCACTTAAACTTTAAAATGCTTTAAACTGGTAAATACATTTATGAATCTGGAAGCATAATGCAATTACCTATCTACTTTCAAAGATACCGTACTGGTTAGTTCGGAACTGACTTGTTAGATTGCTCTAGCATCACAAAAATTTTCGTTTTATATATAAGCTCAATTAATAAGCTGGTTATCATGGAATCTGAACGGATCAAAAAATTAGTTTTAGTGACGTCATCGCAAATTACCACTAATTTTTCAGCTCATTAACGCATTAGAAATTTATTAAAAAAAAACAAATGGGATTACCACGGGTGCTACGCGTCGTTCTTTGGACCCTATAACGCCAATTCCGCGTTAAGCAGCTCAAATTGTAAAGGGATGGTAATGCCAACGGTGGTCCACGGGCCACCTCAACCGGTCAACTGTAAAAACGCTACCGAGATGAACGAAAGCGGGGTCCACGTGAACCGAAAAACTCCGCCCAAAAATTAGGCAGTAACCATGGCAACTGTCGGTGCATGCGAGTGACTGTATTATACGTGAGCGACGTCGCCGCTGTCGCCGCACGTTCAGCACGGTGGGGGGGAGGAGTGCAGCACGTAAAAGGCAAAGCCAACGCACCCCACCCCTCCTCCACCACTACCACCACCGCAGTGAAAGGCCTCAAGACTTCATCTTGATGAGGTTGGACCCCCGAATGGAATTTGATGAATCGGCATGTAGAAATCCCCGAGATGCTAGTGAGGACGTGGGGGAGGAGAGGCTAGTAGGAGCAGTCTGGTGGGAGGAGGGGTGTTGCATTGCGTCAACCAATGAGAAGAGGCCTATTTTTTGTATGTGTATGTGTGTGTGGAGATACTGAGAAGCCCAAAAAGAACGCGATGCTGATGAGGTCACGCTTGGAAACCGTACTTGGGGTGGAGAAAAAAAATAATGTTTTTTTTTTGTGCGTGTGTGCGCCTTTTCTATTCTATTTTGGCGTATTTTTTTATGTCGAAAGCAGCAACAAACATCAACGATGTCAAGCATGAAGTCATTTTACCTGCTTTTCCAGTCTTAGTCTTTCTCTCCCGTTCCGTCGTCGTAACGGAATATATTGTACCTCGGATAGAGTATAGCTACAGTATCCGGGCCTATTACCTTCTCTTATGTTGCATATTCAATTTCAAAATTTTTGTATTTTCATCACGCGTTGTTGTCAAAAATTTTTTTTCTAACTGTTGCAATACTTCCACAATGCAGTAAGCTCCAAACCTCGACTTCATGTTGGTCTGAAGCTTAAATGCAGCGGTTTTGTTTCGTCGAATGTACATAACGCGGCCACCATCCGCCTGGTGCCGCACGGCGTATTGTCCGCATAACGCTCCATCCGCACCATCGTTTCCGGCTAGACATTATTACTCGTTCAATCGAATCGAATGGAATAAATGTCGATTTATAGTGAATGCCCACTCGAATTAATAGTCTAACCCACTCGAATACCCTCCAACATCCTATATCATTGCATTTCTAATGTGTACAAATTATAAATGACCACAGGCGCCTCCCAGATGTATCTATGGCGAAGGTCAAATTTCGAGTGAAGGACAAAGACGTCCAATTTTTACCTCTACTACAACAGTATATTTAATGCTGTTTCTACAGCAATAAATTTACAACTCCCAAGGGTAGCGTTGTGATAATTTGTTCTAGCCTTCTAGTCTAGTTAGGGGTATTTAACGTGTACCTGACAACGTACAGACACGGGTCTCACGGCTTTAATTTCAATTCGATATTTTGGAAACTCAATTTAGAATGATTTAAACAACTTGCATTCTCCATACAGTGTTCAGACCATTTCAGGCCTTCATCAGCAGAGCGTTCAAGGTGTTGCACATTTTGCGCGTCTAAAAATAAAATTATGAATTACATAAGTAGAACAACTCGCGACATTATAAACCGTGTTACAAATAAATATGGAGTTTTCATTAAAAAAAAAAGTTATGGAATTAGAGAAAAGATAATAGGGACGAACTTAAGTTCAAAACTCGCAAAGTATGTCTTCCCAACAAATTTAATATCTGGCGTTTATCAAAATCTATAAAAACAAAATCGATGCCCGGTACAAAAAAAAAAGTAGACCGAGCCTATACTCGAAACATAACTGGGCTTATCGAAATGTTGGATCAATAAATTTTACTTGGCATTGAGCGCGCGTCGGACTATACCTGCTGTATATTTTGTATACATATTTTTTATTTTTTACTTGGGCCCCCAGCCAATAACGATAAATTTTCATTATCCAAAAATAATGCTTTGTGCACACGCGCTATATTTAGTGCGTTTTCCAAACGAAGATCATAATTCAGGCCGAAAAAAAAAGACATTACGTATATCCAAAAATTGCAATAAATTTCCCGCCATCTCCGGCAAAAGCCTAAAGACTTTTCTAATGAGGGTGGTTGTTTCTCTATTGCCGTGCTCCATAAATTATTTCGGAATCTCTCTCTCTCTCTTTCTCCGTACCAGAAAAAAAGAAACAATGCGTTTTGTCATACATAGTTTCATCGCGCGTATAAGCCGATTAAATGAATCTGGGCCAGCGCTCCATTTTTAGGGGGGTCCATATTCACTCGTTCGTATTTATGCGTGTACGAGTATTTTGCCTGACAGAGATTATAATGAATGGAACTCGACGCGACTCGAAATTATTAACAAAAAATATATGACCGAATTCTAAACATTTCCCCTCCCTCACCCCTCCCTCCGCAAAGAAGATTGGAGACCGCACATGTGGAAGGAAGGAAACGAATCCGCAATGACCATGCGTTGCCTGATTGCACAACTTTCCATGCAATTTAACGATAATGCATCCTGAGCTTTTATAGGGAGATGATTAAAGCATTTATTCATTGTCAATTCGAAATTTACAGTCTATAGTTGCATATATTTATTTTTTTAAATATACACTTTTATTATTATTAATTATTATTAGAAATATCACCAGGTATTATTATTATACTTATTATTATTATAGAAATGTTAAAACATTGAAAATATTTTTAAAGTCAGGAAAGAGTCTTAAATAAAGTTATTGTGTAGTATATCGACATTCGCACTGTGTTATTACAATATACGTGCACACCGAAAAGTGACCCGGATGGACGTATAAGTATGACAGGAGAAGCTATGATTATAAGCTTTTCTAATGTCAAAACAATAGTTCAAGTCTGCGTTTCTATCGTATTTAATTTATAATAATAACAGGTCAAAAAAAAATTGTACTATTTTCCTTTTAGCGAGAGCACCTCAAGAAAACGCCCTAATTTGCCCTGGTTAAGATTTTAAACGCAATACTAATCAAAACGTCCAATCCCGAAACTCTGGAAACTTCAAAGCCTTCCCGATAAATGACGCGGCAATAACTTAGGAGAGCCTCTAGGAAAAAGTAATGCCATCCAACGGTTCTCGATCTACCAGTACTTATTGGGCTAGCGTATTTCTTTATAGTAAGGGACAAAGATAACTTACAATTAATCGAAATTAAATTCTGATTTTTTTAAAGTCGTGTTGATTTCTGGCGATTTAAGTTAGATTATTAATTAGATAAAGAAACGACAAAGAAAAAAAGAAGTAAGAAATTCCAATTAAACGACGCATCTTTGCAGCAAGAAAACAACGATCTTTAAGAGGAAGTGATGAAAAAATGGAACCTGGCGTATCCAGTTTCCACGTGGATTTAATAACGACTCGATCTACCAAAAACAACCCATGTTGCCGCGCGCGCGTCAGTAAATAGAAAAGAGAGGGAAAGGAAATCTGCGTCCAAACACTGCAGACAACAAACAATAAATACGAGATGAAGAAAAAACAAAACAAAACAGAAACGAAAACGGCGCTGCCGAGAACGCCGGTTCACTTTTATAGGTTAAGCATTTTTCGGGAAAGGAGATGTCTATGCCCTTCCTTCCCCGTACTACGCATTTATTTTTCTACACTTTTCCCCGTTCCTTCGCCCAAAGAAAGTAGTCGTTTTTTTTTCTTCTTCTTCTGGCACGCACTTTAGTCACTAAATAAACTCCGCATAACATTTTTGCGTGCTTGGTCTAATACGTAATATTTGTCTTAAAAGAAAAATAAATAATGAGTTCAGTGAGTGGCACGGCGAGCGTACCAAAAACTCAGATACAAAATATGGAGAGGGGGAAATTTTTTTTTTTATAAATCACCGTAGCGCCTAGTGCACTACAGGATTACTGCACCCTCGTGTCTCTTTGGAGATGTGCGAGGGACAGGGATGGGATGGGGTTTGGCAGCTGGAATAGCCAGGCTGCAGGATCCACACCTAAGCTCTGGACTCCCTAGTGGAAGCTCAGGGGTGACGCCAATACCCCAGGCTAACGAATAAACTAAAGCCTGCGCCAGGAATTGAACCCGGGACCATCCGCTTCGTAGGATGTCGCCATACCCACTGAGCCATTGGAACCGCAGCAACAGAACAAATTGCAGCTGCACTCAGAAAATGTAAGAACATTTTGGTTTCTTTAACCGAACTTCTCCTTTTCGGTTAACAATTTTCAGTGCCCGAGAAAAGAGATGTCGTGAGAGGAACAGAGAAATGCTGACGTTCGTTTAAAAGTCAATGACGAAACCAAAACGCTCTTCAATGTCAATGATGTGATGACATACTGCAATAGCGAATATCCCACGTTTCCATGTTTCAATATGCATCACAAAAAAACTAGCTTCTAAAGCAGAATTGGTGAGAAAAACATTAAAAAAATTGATATCAATTAAAAACAAAATAAGGGACTTTTCATGTGCGCTTTTGACAAAAAATGACGGTTAAAGGATTTAGGGTTATTATAGAAAATTTTAACAAAACCGACCACAAGCATGAGCCTTAACACCTATTGTGTCTCGGTGCGCCCCAAGCTGTCACAATCGATGTTAAGGCCCATGCTTGTGGTCAGTTGTGCATTTACATAATTGGACACATATTACAGTGGATATTTCATTCATTGTATAGAGTCTATTCTTGCCATTTATGTCTTTATATACATTTCCTACATGCAGTATTTGTATTTCTTGCTGTTTAATGGGTTAATAATTACATTCTATTTATTCCATGGGAAACCTATAGCCTTAGAATTTACGTACGAGTGCATGTGCATCATGTTTACAGTTAGATTATAAAAACATTTGTGACGTCATCATGGTGACCGTCAACAGTCACAAAAGAGCATGCATTGAACACAAAATATTTTTTTAAGCCAAAGCAATTATTGCGAAGGCTTGAGAAAGCACGGAGACATCGTGATTCAGACAACCACCGTATTGTCTCGAATGAAATCCAATATGCTCGGGGGCAGGACGTCAAACAAACAAAAAAATATGCCTACAAGGAACTTGGAAGGAAACCGCTAGAATGACACATTCGTCCCCCACCCCTACCACCAGGGGGAGCGAGGAAGAGTGGAGACCGCTGAACATAAGAAGGAAATAAAGAAAAAAATGCCGCGGCGAGAATGTCCTACGGAGAGCGCCAGTTGGCATGGCGGGCAATGAGGCGTGACAGTCAGTCGCCTTGCATGTGTGGGCTCCGAATGTGGCGTCTAACTCTCCGTGTGCGTTGAGGTTCCCGTGATTGCGTCGCTTGTGAAAAGATCGAAGGAAAAAGGGAGTCTCAGAAAGAGGACAGTGTCAATTGTGTACAGCCACTCGCGGGTGTTTGCTTGGCTTTTCAAGGGGCACTAATGGGAGCGTAAACACTTTGCGGTTAAACGTCTACACAGTGTATAAGCCACACGAGGTAAAGACGAGGCGGGATGGATAGCCAAAGGATAGACATCTTTTATTTCCATTTACAAACTATAAATTTTGAATAAATAAAAATAACAAACTAGTTCAATTAAGTTAAATTAAGCTACGGTGATATAAAAAAAAGTATGATAGTGAGAATTGTTTAAACAAGACAAAACAAGTGTACAAAAATACACGTTATTTATATTAGTCATTCAAAATTTATTCACGATCTATTCCCGATTTACTATTAATTATGTTCGGATAATTTTTAAGATAAATTTGGTACTAATAGAAAAAATTATATCGGCAAACTAATTTCGCTATCATTATTGCCCCTTCGAAAGCCAAGCAAACACCCGGGAGTGGCTACACACAAGTGACGCTGTCCTTTTTTAACACTCCTATTTTCGTTTGTTCTTGTTACAATCGCGGTAGACACATGGTACGGTGCGTTGGTGGTGGCGGGCGAGTCAGAAAAGTATGTCTCGGGCTATACTATGGGTGCCACACCAAAGATAACATCGGCGGAGATGAAGAGAGCGGCTCTTGTGCGAGGACCACCCGTGATGTAGTCTAGAACAGAGACGTCTCTGAAGATGCTCTATATGCCTCACTCTCTCTATCTCTTGCTGGCATTCCGCTCATTAGAACTGAGAATAGCGTTTCTGGTCTGGCGAATTAGCATCGAAAACGAGGAGGAGCAGTTTATATACCACCTAGACCGCCATCCTCATAGGACCTATAAGATAGATACACGCAATGGTGGGTTTTTTTTAATTTACCGTAGCGCCTAGTGCACTACAGGATTACTGCACCATCG
>JAUJYS010001030.1:0-19090 GCA_033995665.1 Melogona broelemanni | reverse complement strand
CCTACGATAAAAATAAAACGTTATCACAAGAAGTTGCTGTTTCCTGTCTCCACTGGTCGAAGATGAAATTTCCTTTATAGTTAATTCTCGACAACAGCTCTTATGAACAATTAGCGAAATCGATAAAAAAAAACAGTTGAAGACAATCGAAATACCTTAAAACAATATTCTAATTATTATTATTCCGGCCTGCACTAATATTTAGTTAGCAACGAATCTTTAAAGCATTTCGTTTCGCTCCGATTCATCCATTGAATAAGGAGGCATCACATCGCCTTGTAAGCCAAGACAATTTTCGCGAACCTCCTTCAGCTTCACTTTTTTATTATTTAACCCGCGCAGCGCCTGACTGTGGTCTGAAACCACAGGCCATACATACACATACATGCCACAAAACTAGCGAGAGCTCACACGCCCTCACGTTTCTAACCAGAGTTTTCTGCCCGTTTTCTCCACGGTCTCGCTGTGCCGCCCAAGCTCACAAGCGTCACCGGCTTCACCGTGGAGATAGCGCGAGTTATTCCGCCACGATAACTTTAAGTGTAAAAGCACTGAATATTGTGATTCTCCTTAACCCCCTCCCCCACCCTATTTTCTCGTGCATCGCGCGTATCGACTTCTGGCGTCTTTATTCAGTACGTCTTCAACTTTATTACGGGCACGTTCCAATAGAACAGGGGCCGGATTAAGAAATTGAAACTAAAATTTCATACACCACATCATTAAAGAATAAGTCTTGATAGTAGATTTTCCAAGCTATACGATAAAATTCAATGGAAAAAAATATATTAATTTCAAATTCCTTACTAAGATTTCTCCATTTTTTATTTTTCAATACTCTTAGAAAGCACGACTCGTCGTACGCCAGTCAGTATTGCAACCCGACTGCAGTGTGGGAGGTCCCAGGTTTAATTCCTGGCATAGGCTCTCGTTTATTCGGTCCTGGGATACTGGTGAAAATGTGCCTTTCACATATTGCTATAGCGACACGAGGGGTACAGAATCTCCTGCAGTAATATTCACTGCAGTGATTGGAAATAATAATTAAAAAAACGCATGTCCCATCATGGCTCAGTCGGTTGGAAGACTGACTGACCGACATGTCTGACTGAACGAGGTTCGATTACCGGCGCGGGTTACTGAACTAGTTTATTTTTCAATGTGTCAAATCTTCATAGAAATAGTAGCTCATTAAAATAGTAGCAAGGGGGCGTATTAAAGGGCCCCTATTCCCGTCTTCGGTTTAGTCAATCCGGCTCTGTACAAACGACGGTTCTTTACAGGGCTCTGTATCACACTAACCTACTCCTCAAACACACATTCTTTCACACGAATTCCCAACTCTATAAGATGCGTCCCTTTCTCCTCCAGCCATTTAAGATATCAACCCAATTCTTTAAGATATCGCCAATAGACATGATTTCACGCACTCCTCACCCCCCACCATCCATTCATTTCAATTCCAGTCTCCATATTTGCATGATACTGTGTGACCCAACCCATTTTTATACAACAATTAATTGTCCCTTTTAAAGCAAAAACGTTGCACAGCAAAACCAAAACTCAGATATTAGAAGGGGAATGGGGGGAAGGGCGCACGCGGGAACAAAAATAGCAACTACGGGTGGCGCTTCAATCGAAAGTGCCTTCCATTTCCTCAAGTCGTAGGTCGTTCTATTCGCAATGTACCGAAATATGCCAACTAAATCTCCACGCGCGAAGAAAAAAATTCGCGCTTTACTTTTTATTTTGATGAACGATGACGTTTCCCCATATTTCATGTGCGTCGTCGAAAAAAAAAATAGGCTTGGAAGAAAACATACCGCAGAAGTCAAATTGATTTTTATACTAAAGAAACTATTTTTTTCCTGCTTAAAGAACCAAGTAATGAGTTAAGACGCCAAGACTTCGGGTTCAAATCCCGGGCTCTCTTTTAATGTAATCCGAACATTGATAACATTTTATCATCGAAACAATTTGCCTCAGAAAATGTAAATTGATTGATAAATTTGCATGTAACACTACAGATGTCATGTGTTGAGCGACCTAAATAATTCTGTGTACTTTGAAGTGAGATTTATCTCTACTGTTCGATCTGCCACCGTACTGTAAATAAGAGTTCACATTCAATCACAACATATTTACCCGGTATATATACACGTCAACGCAGAACTCGTTGTACGGGTATGTCATTGAACGCTACTGGTCTTGTAACAAATAAAGGACAGGCCTGGGGGCATGAGCACGTCGCAAACAAAAAAGCGCTGAGCAACACGCCGAGTGAATTCTCAGTCAACAACAGCAAAGCGATTAGAGGGTCTAGTCGCCGAGCACGACCTAATGACGCGAGACTAAACGAAATGAAAACAGCAATATCGTCGCCAGTCGTCATGGCCACCTCAAAAGGAACGGATGAGAATTCGGATCACGTGACACAATTGCTCGACGACTATTGGTCTCTTGGCTGTTGGCTCGTGTGTCACGTGGCGAATGACGATTACATCAGTAAATAGACCAATCGAGATTTTATTTCGCATTTCTTTCGTATGCGGGGGCGTTCGAAAATAAACATTCTCAACAGGAATCCAATCGCCTGGTGCTTCCAGCTGGAAATATTGATTTCACAACGCCACCCTATATTAAATATATTCGAAAAGAAAATTTGGTTCGGTCTAATATAATGGCATCCGTCTTTAATTTCCGGCATTTTGAAAAACAAACGTTAATAAATATATCAGCGACATTTTTCGTATATTTTGATAGTCGTCACTATTTGTCAACAGTGATGTGAACAGTAAATAGGCTTTCATACGCAATGGGATCAACTCCCTTGTTCAAGATTGGGTTCTCATTATTAAAAGCGAACAGTGATGTATCATGACCTCAAAACACGAAATAATGTAAACAAACACAGAGCAGTATACGAATGCATTGTAATTATTTGTGTTTTTCCCGTCTTTCAGAGGCATTATCTTGCAGCAATGAAATTGAAATTGCTCTAATGTCTGGATCAGGGAAACGTTCCTTGGCTTGGAACAATTTAATGTTACATCTACGATCCTTGACAGCCACCTAAATTAGGATAAACGACACCAAAAACTAGCTACCGACAAGGGCACAATGAATCATCCAAACAATTGAAAATGTCAAATAAATCGAAACTAATGTGTAATAAGTTTAGAACGATGAATCGGAGTCATGTTTGACGACAATTTACGATTTCATAGCAATGATTCCGTGGAGCCAATTCGCTTTTACAAGCCAATTATAATTATAACGATTTCAATCTTCAACAAATGCGCTTTCGCAAAAGCTTCCTCAAACTACCAATATTTTTCTAGAGATTAAATTCGGAAGAAAAAATAAGCATTTTTCATAGTAGAATAAAAAGAAATCAGCGACACGATGGGGTACAATAACCTCCTGTAGTGCTATTCACTACAGTGATCCGGAATAAAAAGAAATAATTATAATTAAAGCAAACACATCAATCAGCTTTATTGTTGTATGGAACATTTAACTATTATATGAATCCATTCAAAGGCTCCTACAAACAATCTTTCAAATGAATCAATTCGTTGCCAACAAATTCGAAGCAGTGCCACAAAAAAAATAATTCATCAATAATATGTTCCAGTCACTCTAAAAAATACTTTACAGGGCAACCCAATTTGTTATCGCTCAAATAATTCAACTTTAGAAATCCTTTCACCTGTCTACTAAGAAATAGAAACTGTCAAATATTGAGACGAATGACTTTTTCCTTCGCTAGCAAAAAAAAATTAACTTTCTTTCACGTGCAAAAAATCGAGATTATTTCGATGGCGTTCATAAAAAATAAGGAAAACACATTTCGAACGAAATTTTATTAATGGCCTCAGATGCCAAACATTTAAAGCAAATCGGCAATTTTCTGTGCTAACCCCTCACGGTCGGCATTAGCGGTGAGATTCCCCCGATCTTTTGGTATACAGAGCTAATAAATCAACCTGACTATGCCACGAAGCCAGAACTTCCCGGCTTCGGCGAACTACAAGGAGCTAATAACAGAGATTGTCGTAAAATATATTTGAGAGCCAACTGACAAGCGAGCACCGAAACGATAAATTATAGAGCAGTATAACGCCCATTCATACAGCTACCTAAGAAAATTGTTCAGTGGTAATGTTTAGGTGGACATCATCGTGGCTATAGAGAAACAACATCAGCTCAATTCAGATATTCAATGACGTTATCCTACAACAGGTTCCATTTTCTAATTTTTAAGCGTGACGTCATAATACGTATCACGTTAGCATTTAGTGACGTCATAATACATTTCACGTTAGCATTTAGTGATGTCACAGCCATTAAATATAAATTTACATTTTTAACAAGGATGCACAGGTTCGAGACATAAATTTAGTCAAGATTCTCGCTTGAGATAATTCTAAATCTTCAGCTTAGAGACGCAGCACATTGGGCTTAAGATTTTTAATCTTTCAGGCGAAATTGCGCCATATGGGTTTATTGAATGCCTTTTTCAATAGCCCACTGAAACGATACTTTTTATTTGTATTTTGATACTTTTCGAATGACTTTCTCGTCTTTTTTTCTAACGAATAATTGTCGTAGCGTGTGGCATGACTTCCATAAACACGAAGAAGGCAGTTCCGAAAAGTGTCAAAATAGATTCCACCATCGCACGTTACTCGGAGATGGTTTGGCGAAAGATGCCAGTGAACAAAAAACCAGTAGCTGGGAGTGTGAATGCACATCGTATTTTACCCCACAGCATTTTCCTCGTAAATCAGATGTTTTTAGCTTAATAATAAACAGAGCGGAAAAGGGAAGAAGCATGTAGATAAGACGGATCGACTAGACGGAACCCAGTTCAGCGCAAATGGGTCACTGGCAGATATCTCGCGTGTATGAATAGAATTTAATCAATGATTTTAACTTTGACAAAAACGCATTGGGAATCAAATCTAAAATCCTAAGGAGTGACGTCATTCACGTAGGAAATGGCGCCAATCCATAGAAATTATGACTTAATTTGTGGAAGGAATTGTGAGGTTCATGCGATGAATACAATGAATGATAATAAAATTTGAGTTTAAAAGCATCGGTATTAAAAAAATGTCAATGAATGCGGTTTTTCTTCTCGTTACGATTGGCTGTATCGTGATAAACTTGGGTAGTATAATTTTGAGTGGCCTTGACTTAATTTGGCTTGACTTAATTTAATACTTGTTACTCTATCTGTATTTCTATCTGCAATTTAACAACTTGTTCTATTTTTTTTTTGCAAAATGATTGTAATGTGGGACAGCTATGGGCAGACTAGACAGAACTTCTATTCCACTAAGTACATCATTGGATGTGTGTGTTCGGGTGGGCTGTGGGTTGACGGCATATTTCAGAACGTGGTGAGTTTGCAATAGACTCGAATAAATAGTGGTGTGCCATTGGCTTCCAAGTACGCGGGCGGGCGTGAACCTCCCTCCCGCCTCCCACCACGCCCACCCCCCACATACACATTCCTTCACTCGTGGCCATAAAGATGGGGCAATGATTATAGTGGCATCAGTCAGAAATATTCACGAAAAAGAGACGCGCAGGATTGTTTATGGAAATGTGAATTGACGACCTCAGTTGCTACGTGTGTGTTCTCGCTAGCTCTTTCTATCTACCACTCCTTTCTATCTCTTGCCATGGCAATGGCACTAGCACAGATGCCGCCAGCCAAAATCCAAATGCGAAAAAAATGTTCACCCACTTTTAATCACCTCTGATATAGTCAAAAAGGAAGTCATCTATACTGATTTTTTCTTGGATAATACGTGAACACGATATTAAAATTGAAAAAAATATAGATTGCGTGTTGAACTTAATTTGTACTTAGTACAACTACAATTTCTACTTTCGAATTCGATTTCAGTTGAATTGACTACTGAAATAATTTTATACATGTTACAATTTAATTGTCAATATTTCATCAACAAAGGACAAGTACAGGTTTCTTCCATTACTTGTTTATTTCAGAGATTATTAGAAAAAAGTTTAATAAAAATATCGTTTTACTTAATTAGCAACACTTTTGTAAACAATAAGTAATTGCAGATATTAATTACAGGCATTGATTGAATTTGTTCATTAATTTGTTATCGCTACGAAACTTTTCTGTAAACATAACTAGTGCGCAGCAATGTTGATTAGAAAAATATGACACCAAAAAAAAGCCACATAACTTGACGCTGAACGGCATGCCTGAACGAACGCACTGTCTGCGTATTCCATCGCTATTCGATAATCACCAAACACACCAGACTGTCAAGTGCATGCTTGTAAAGAGCGTGTATGACAAAATGTACCATAAGCAACTGGCATAGGTCATAAATATAACAAAAGTTCACTGAGCAAATATCTGATTATTATCAATACCCTCACATATCGCCATGGCGACACAAAGGGTAAAACTCTTGTAGTGATTAGCACTACAGTGATTTTTTAAAAAATATACAGAGTTGCAATTTGATAAGATAAATATACTAATGCATTAGTGCTTCTTGAGAGCGAATGTACAATGTTCGCATTCACGAAACGTCAAACTTAACTGTTTTCTAGTATAGTTTAGAATCTTTCCTTCTACCCGTTTATGTCCTTTTATTTTGCTAAAAGTGTATCAGAAATGAATTTGAAAAAAATACAGCGCCGCCTTGTGGTAGATTACAGTACTAATCACATGGAAATCAATGGTCAATGCTTTCATAATTCTGTCATCAGTCACATGGCGGCGCTGTAAAAAATTCCTAATGTTTCCATTCAAAATTTAGTTGGTAGAAAAATGCAGTTGGATCGCCGTTGAGGTGAGCGAAGGAACTTAGCCCGAAAGTTGTGGATCGTTCGTCGGCACTTTGGTTTACAGATTCCCGGACAACGCGCGTCCCGCTTTACAGGCGATCTCGTCGCCGCTTCTATCATCATCACAGTGTGACATTCCCGGCAGAAAACTTGTGGGCGTTCCTCTACGCGGAATGCCACTGGTGTGACTCGGAGGTTTCGGATTTTTTGACGTCGGACGACCAAAACGGAAGTGACGGCGCAGACATAAGCATCTGACGAACGCGCTGAAATTTTTTTGTCGGATCGTTTTTCGGGGAAAATCTTTTTCACACGTCTAAGAAGTGCCAATAACAGACTCTTTTTTCAGCTTAGTGCTCGGCAAAGGAGCAGCTCATGGAGAAAAAAAATAATCCGTAAATAAAACTGGACCATCTCCGAGAATTCTTCATTTCCACGCGTCTAAGAGACCGACCGGCGACATGGCGGTTTTGGTTTTCAACTTTGGTAACGAAGTATAATAATAATAAAATAACTCTACAACTGTACACTGCAAAATCACATAATGTGGAGCCAAAACGCAGAATTTTACATTAAATCGTTAAAAAGTTTATTTGACCCAACAATTATTTCTAAAGATTTCTGCAGCGGTACTGTCACTATAAACAACTTTTCACAGTTGAATACACTTATCCACAAATTAATACCGCTGCGGGGAAACTAAAAAATAAAACGCTTAATGCCCTCAGCGCTGTTTAACTGTACAATGAAGAACTCTCATTTGCTATTGAAGATTAAATGTTTAAATTTAAGAAATAAGTTTTATTTTTTACACTTTGTTTTACCACTAGACGGACTTGGAATTGAAATATTTATCCTTCCTTTAATCTTAGAGCTGATTATCTAGCATAACTATTTTCGCAGGCATTTGCCACTCGGAAATAGAACTTCCAATACAATAGTGGTGAAAATATCGATACTAACAACGTTTCATACTATCGAATGTCCAAAGACTATCAAAGAGGGTTGCACGTTCGCGATGACCACACTAACCACATTGAAAAACAGTCACCGGCGGCCACAATTAGAATATAGTCTCGTATGGCTTGGCATCACAGTTCTTTAATGCAGGCAACACACATTGAAATTCTGTACAGCGCCATGTTCTCAGCACTTTTATTGCTTTTCCGTTGACAGAGAACTAGCCAGCATTATTTGAAATTCAAATCATGCGTCGCTTGTAAACAAGCGTACTAGCAACCTTTTAGTCAACAATTAAATTTGCGTTCAACAGCAATGAATTTTAATGTTTGGCCGAAAGCTGATCTGTATATTCAACATCTATATATAATGGCCGGGGATGAACAGTGAATGGGTGTGTCCAATATTAAAGTATGGAGTTTCGGTATGCAGCTAGGTGATATTGTAGCGATTCGGGGCTAAATAACCATATGAAATGTATGTACGGAAATAAGGGTTATGGGAACAGTTCCTAAATAATAGACGAACAGAGTGTGGCAAAACACTCGTAATCCAAGTTATAATTAATTAATATTGATGATGTACCTCAAAATCAATTAACATGCATCGGTTATCTTGCTAGGAGAAAAATAAGCGATTTTCTCCACAACCCTACGATTCAAAATCGCAAATGAACAAACCTTCGTCGATGCCCTAAATTTAGAGTAAAGTTAAAAAATAAATTATAACATTTTTTTTTAAATCACTCACGGCGAGGAAAAATAAATGTTATAATTTACTTTGCGTTTTCCTTCGAATCTTATTTATTAACTATAAGATTTGGTATTAATTAAGCCAAATAACAAAAGTTTCACTGTATATTCAAGATGGCTGCCCAATCCCGAAATACGACACAAGCACCCTCTCACCCTCCAACGATGCCATGTCCATTAAAATGTAGCCATGGGTGATCCGCCGTAATGCAGCCGAAATCAGCCAACAATTGAATCTGCCCTTGTTTGATGCATCCCACGCCCGTCTATTTATAAGATGAAACGCATTTAGCATATAATTTCCTACATCACAAAGTGAAAGCATTTCTCTTCCATCATCAGCATGTATATAACTTGGAGGAAGGTGGGGGAGGGGAGGGGAGGGGGACGAGGAATACAGCCTGGAGGCATCGATAATTGATGGTAGAGATAGGCGCTCCAGTTGATCGCAGTCAAGAAACGCACTCGACGAATGACAATCGCGAATCGACAGTGTTGGGTAGGAACGGAACAGGTAATTTCCGTTCCTAGGAAGTGGTTCCTTTTTTTGAGGAACTGGAACGTCTAGGTTATTTTAATTTATGAGGAACTTGAACGGGGGTTTCTCTTCTATGTAAAAGGGTTCCTTTTGTAATAACCTTCAATTTTTACGAGTACAATTTTTCAAAGTGTGTAGACAACGAAACAATTTTTCAGCATCAAACATAAATTGCCCAAGATTTTGATCTGTTGAAAGCGTTTGGTCCGTGTTTGCAAATTTACATTTGTCCTATAGTTTTCGCAAATATTTTTTATTTTATTTATCGAAGGAACGGAAAAGTCCTAGGTTCCTTTTGAAAAAAAAAACAACTTAAGAACGATTAGGTTCATTTTATTTTTGGGAAACTGTAACGGGAACTGGTTCCTTTTCAAATGGAACGAACCCAACACTGAGCATCGATATTTGACTGAGCATTCCTACCGCGATGGGGTTGTTATGGGCGGCTGCGATGCGTGAAATTCATAAATAGGGCGGTCGAATAGAGCCGGCCTTTTGCCCGCGGGGGTCGAACATAATACACGTCATGTATCTGCATGATATAGGTGAGCATATAATGACTACTCTTAACTTAGCCTGTCTTGGTATAGCGCCAAGAACTGTGAAAAAGAGTTTGAGTTGAGAATTTGAAGTCTGAGGTTTGAAACTTTGCCAAAAGGAGACAAATTGCCCGATTTGTATTTGCATTTTAAATACCAGACGTTTTGGTACTGACTTAGATTCTTCGCAGCCTGTAATTTGTAAGTCCGCTTTTTGTTAAATAATCAATTTTTAACTTGTCAGAAATACAACTTTCTTCGATTATCGACATCGTTAAGAAAACCGTCACTTTGATCATTTTCAATATACACTTGTAAAAATGAATTTATTTTGTTTGAAGTCGTGCAACAACTTTAACAATAAAACACGAACATTAAACCGTTACGTCCGTGCCGCACCTTCCAGTCTGCGTCCGATGAAACGAAACGACCAGGGTTGGGGCCGCGTCTTCAAGCCCGGCTCATACGGTACATCCTCAAAGTTCGGCATGCAAGTTTACACCGCGCTCACAAGACGCCGCAACATGCAACCGTAAACTTAGTACTCGCAATATAAATCTAGAAAAGTTAACCGCAAGTAGAAATAAGCGCTCTTTCATTCTCCCCAGAGAAAGTTGGTAATTCTGGATGCAAATATGAAACCAATTTGTTTCGCCAAGTCGTGAACTGACATCCAGTACAGCGACAGAGAGAGACACACACACGACTTCAAAAGCACAGAGTTTAAAACGCTAAACCGCAAAATGGTAATTCAAATCTTGCTCGACGAATGACTTCCAACTGGGTAGAGCTAATTTAACATGATGACAGCCGCGATAAACAACTCGTATAGCGCTCCAATTCAGAATATTCGTCTATGGCCTCCTCTTTGACTCTCGGCTATCACTTTCATCTGAAAATGAATCCGCACCAATATTGGAATCTCTCGGAACGACAAAGTACAGAGTTCCTCCGCACCATTTTCTGCGGGATCAATTTGCTAAATAGTGTCCGCAAATCGACGCATGACCTTTAGATCAGTTCCCGCAAATGTCTATTTGGCGTCATCATCAACGTAATCGCAATCATAGTTTTTTTTGGTAAATGTTTCACCCTCTGTATCTTTTCTTAAATGTTTTTAATCGAAATAACGGAAAAGGAACGGGAAAGTACCAGGTTCTGGAACTGAAAGTGAACTGGAACGAATTCTTTTTCATCGCACAATGTATGGTTTCGGCAATGCCGTGCTTTCAGATGCGTGACCGGAAGCGACCACGGAATTACTACTGGCGAGTCGGTAAGTGGGGCTCTAATCAGTACACTTCCGCTTGGGGTGAGGTGGGGAATTTACGCCTAATCACCAGGTGAAAGAATGGGTCAGAGGAATGTGTGTCAGCATGGCGTGTACGCACCCTGGCTCAAACATGGTCACCACCCACCCCTCCCTCTCCCCCTTTAAGTAATTGGGCTAGCGGTTAAGAGTGGGAGAAAATGGCGCTGCAATTCTTCATATGTTCACATGTGTTCATGCGCCGACAAAAATAGATAAATGTAAAAGTGTGTCAACAGATAATACATCATCAAATGCTCACTTTTTCCGCCTTAGAGCCAGTGTCACGCAATAAAAAGGCTGGAACTCAGTTCTACATGAACATTTATGATTGCTGCTTTCTTCTACGCAATATCGAACTCAGAAAATCAGTGCTATACGAGAAGAAATGCCGCTGAATTATTCGGAAACAGTGGTATAAGGTAGCCATTTTTATTTCAATTTTTTAACCCATTTTTTCAAGCTGATGTACTGAAAAAAGATCGTAGAAATTTTATGTAATTTTCAGCAAACATTCTAAATATTTTTCAAAGGAATTTAGATTTCAATTTATATGAGCTAATTGAGCAAAATTAAAATTAAAATTTACGATTATAAATGTTATGGTAAAAAACATTCTTACATAATTTTCGAAAGAATTTAGATTGTTTATTGATTATTGTTTAGATTTAATTATAAATTGAATCGCCGCGCCGAGGCATTACGGCAAACCGTGTGCATTTTTCATCAGTACATCGTGATCTTATAACGAAAACCCAAACAGGGAACCGAACCCGAGATCGCCGCACAACAGTCAGTTCTTACCCAACACTACTGCTTTTTCTAGCTTGACAATCAATCGTAAACGAGGTTCAATTTTTTTTTTTCCGTTTCGAAAAAAAGATAAATGAATTTTTTTTTTTAGTCCCAATTCCGGCTCTTTGAAAAATGGAAACGTCCCCCAGAACCGTTTTGTTTCCCACCAACCCTCCGCCTCTCTAATCGCCCAACCAATTACTGGCACCGCGAATAAGCAGACCCCGACCCAAACAACCCCCGTGACAAATACACCGCACGTGCAGATCTCCCCCTCCTCCAGAACACCAAAGCGGCGTGACCGAAAATGCACGCACCGATTCATTACACGGGTGCCCTGGCACCCAAACTAAGGATGCATTCATTAGACCTGTAAACGCGATGACACAGGTACTTCCCCATCCCCCCATAGCGCGTGCTAGGATTCTAGGAACGTGGATCAGATCGCTTGCCAAGAAGTGTCACTAACACGCTTAACCGCGCAAGACTGAGTTTTGACAGAGGGCGCACTCTTATCAGGGACGACTGACTGCCTGTCTGCCGCCAGTAGTATAACAGTGTGATGCCCTCCCCCGAACCTGATTTTTAGGTTATTAAAATTTGAAAGTACTCTCTCAGATCATGTTTATCCTCATTACACATATTATCTCTTGTATTAGGTATCTATTCATGGCTATAATATAATTTGGTAGCTTGAAAACATGAACACTTGGATCGAAAATAAAATTGAAAAAATATATCATGTACCAAAACCAAAGAAAATAATTATTTTATAACAATAATTGCAAACTGTAACCAAAGGCAGCTCTGGAGTGACCATTGACAGCTTTGACCATAAAATACTGGACTGAACCAAGACCGATATCAATAGTCTCGATAATAGCGAAAAGCATACGAAACCTAAAATTCCGGTTCCAAGTTAAAATCACTCATAATAAATAAAGAAAATCTCAGCCGGGAAAAAGAGCTGACGGTAAACAGAAGAAGCATTTTTAAACTCAATCTACGAGTGCACTCGTACATCCACATAAATGCATATATACATGTGTACTGTACAAAGCAACCGCTGCAGTAACGAGGACTATGGAGATCGCTAACCGCAAAGTCACGCTTCGAAAGCTGCCAGACATCTAGAGAGAAATTCTAACCACTCCAATGTGATTTGAAAAATTGGAAAGGGCTGTTCATCAGATAGTTAAAGAGATTACAAATTGGGTTGCGGAATTCTGTGTCATTTGTAAATGGTACGAGCATGCCCACTTGCAAAATATTTTTGTGTGTTATTTTTTTTTTTCCAAAAATTATTACCACAAAAAGTGTTTTACTATCACACTCATTTCAACTAGTTTTCAGTATTAGTTAAATGTTTATTTAATAATTATTTAATTATGTTTCCACCAATCATTATTTTAAATAATAAAAGGTTTATTCTGCGAATTGTGTTAGCTATCCCAACTACTATCTACCAAAAAAATGCCCGCAAGCATCGCCTTAAAATTATTGTGACGCATAAAAATATATGAGAAATGAAAACCGTCTGGAATTAAAAATTGATCAACGTTAATTTTAATACCAATGACAGACTGATCACATAGAAGTCTCAGTTTGTGAGACTAAAAAAATTTCTCAACGCAAGAATATAAATTTAATTTCCGAAGCATGACGTCATATCGTGCATGATAGAGAAACCCCAAAAGCCACAAAATATTATCCCGATAGGCTATGCAGACATAACCATAGTAGTGGCAATATTATTTTCCAATAATTACCCTGGAGACAAACACGGATCTAATATGAAAACAAGCATATTTTTAGCATATTAAACCACGCGACATATTCACATCTACCTACATAAGGTCTGGTAGTGTCAATATTTTCAAATCCATATGCAAGAAGCTATTTGGATAGCGATAAAGCAAAGAAGTGACACTATCTTCCGATCGCAGCGCCGTATAGCGAGTAACGACAGAAACACAAATTAATTTAACTGCTTTCAAATCGAATAACCATCCATGATATAACATCCATGACCCGTAAAAGGACCGCTAAATAATTAATTCTAGTAGGTTTGAGCAATTCTTTCAAACGAAAAAAAGCTCTTTTAATGGTTTTGACCATAAAAATAAAAGGTTGCACATCAATTATATTCGCCTACTGGGCTATGATCACAAAAAAAAGTGGCACAGATGGCCTATCTATAAACTCCACACTTTATCCTTACAACTCGTTGCCCACATTCGCTAACACGTGTCGGGAACGCAAAAAAAATGTAAGGTTCACTATGAAGCCTATTGCATAAAATCTCATCCAAAGCCGATTACAAAAATATAGTTCAATCATCCGATAAGCTCTTTGAATTTTAGATTTGAATCGAATTGACAATACAAAGTGTTACCACCTTTCAACAAAAAATATCAAACCCAGTAAATTCCATTATTGAAAAAATAATCTGCATGCTTTGCCGTTATTCAATTTGGCGCATTTAGAGAAGCAATTTGTGGAGAAAGAAGTCATTGTTATCACCACGTGACAATTCCCTCACGTGAATTAAAATGAATGACTAAAAATAACGCATAACAATTTACGAATTTCCCACACGATGAAATAAAATCTACTCCGCATAGGAATGTATTGCCACCAGGAAGAAAAATGTAATATTTAAGGTAGCCTCACGGGAGGTTTTCCTCCTACGGGAACATCATGTATTTCAATCAGCAACTACTTTGAATGTATGCGCGCCTTCCGTAATGGAATATTAATGTTGATAAGCAACGACGAACGAATTGCCGATTTGGAAAAGAGTCGAGCGTTCTCTGCTGGTCTCTCGGTAATTCAGAATTAATATCCTACCAGATGACGTACAGGTAGTAGGTTTAAAAATTCATTTCGAGCCGGTGCAAACATATACTTTTTTATGCAGTAGCATTCCGCTTAAGGAGAATTTACGTAATGAAACATTCCACACGTTTTGCTCCATGGAGCTGTCGTTTTGCTCAAATACGCACGCATATACTTCACGTATATTCTGTATGTTTTATTTTAAAAGCTTCTTGAATAAAGTTGTTAAAATAAAAACAGTAGCTATTTAAACCTTCGTAGTGACAAAGAAATGTTCGTCAATGAAAGAAATAAAGGCGTTCCTTTTCGAAATGCTTCTAAAATCTTCATTTTCTCAGTCTAAAAGTGATCAAAACAATCCCGTTGCTCAAACCTAACCGACCATAAGAAATATGCAATAACATTATTCGATGTATCAATAGAAAAGCAAGTCTTCGTTCAAACACGTGCAAAACATTCATGGACGTATTAATTCGTTGATTAAGCCAGACAACAACTTTTTTTTCTACAAAGTATGCTGCTGCCATCACATCATAATAGTGGTCCACCCGACTAATGCCCATCTAATCGCCATCGTCTACAGCCAAACATTAATCCGAGGAACAATTAGCGAGCAGTAAAAAACAAATTGACTCGATAATTTTTCAATCGTTGTCCATGTCAAGACCTAATTATTTCAAAGAAACGAGAAGATTATCATTTTTTTCTCCACGCAAGTAAGCCTTCTTATGGGACATGTTACCCAACAGGTTGGTCGCCATTTTTATAGTATAAGTGGGGGGAGGGAGAAAGAGGTAAGGTAGGGAGGTTTTTGGTTGTAAGGGCGTGCAGCCTTTAGGGTTTAGCCAACCCGGCAGTCCGTAAAAATTGCGGCTACACGAGAGACAATTAAAAATTATGACCGATATTATGTCATAAACGTAAAGTTGTAAACAAAAGAGGGCGCACTCTGAAAGGCGGGTCCAATGTCGCGCCACCCGCCTCGATCTATGACGTCACCGCCTACAGACTACAAATAATGACGCGCAGACGACCCCCATCGATTGACCAAACGAGATGGCTTGAGGACTCAATATGTGACGTCACAGTACTCGTCCTGCCTAAATGTGAAGCTGAACAATTGGTTAGTTATTCAATAGAGTATTTGGCTATACGAAAATATTTTGAATTGCTTCCACAAAATTAATCAACGTTCATTGTTATATCTGCTTCTACTGTTGTTAATGTTTGCTCATGTAATTAAAATTTTGCGAAACGTTTTCTAATATTGAATGTTTTGTTATGTTCTGGGCACAACCAAACCATAGATGATCCTAAAAGGAACTATTTTCTAATAGTATTTTGTAATCATTTTAATATACATGCAATAAATGATATCAGGTGTATTTTGTGAACAGCTCATAGAGCATTATCTAAATATCCAGTTTTCAAAACCTCTCAACGACGAAGTCATATTATTGACAATTATCAATTCTAATAAAATAGTGAAAATTAAAATAAAAATAGTTTACAGCTCAAAAAGACGTTTGGCCTCGAGAGGATATGTCGGTGCTTTTGTGGTGGAAGATCTTAAGTGGATTCTCGCAAATATTCGAATAGCTTTGACGTATGTTTTTCTCTAGTGGGTCCATACTGTTGGTTACTCGCATTTGTTCATCTGGGACATGGATAAAAATAAATGCGTCAAAGGTTGGTTTCAATCATAACGCTGTCAGCTTCGGCTGATGGGGGAGGGGGTGAGGGGTGGGTTAACGTTTTAGCTGTGAAAAAAACGCGATCTCAAGTTTCGCCATGTTATGCCGGAAGTTGTCTAATATCGTCTGAAGAAAAGACTCAACACTTGTTACTTTCACTTTGGAGCTACGGCTTAAGAAAGATAAGAGATCAGAATCACATGGACCAACAAAAATATAACTGCTAATTCTTGTGGATAAGACCCTGTATATCTAAATTATAAATAACCCCGTTACCTAATAAATATATTTATCTGGCTTTTGTATCGATTCATCGATAATTTTGGACGATGTGGTATATCAAAATAATTATCGTCGTAGCTCAGTAGGTAGTGAAACCGACTGGTGGTGCGGAGATCCCAGGTTCGATTCCCGGTGCGGGATATCGTTTATTCGATCCCGGGGTACTGGTGAACATGGGCCCCTCAGACACTGCCGTAGGCAACACGAAGGGTACATAATCTCCTGTAGCGATCTTCACTTCAGCGATTGTAAATAAATAAAAATCGTGTACCGGTATCAAGCTAGATTTGTGCTCTCGTACTTCGGCGTTTTAACAAAGCGCGTAATTACGCTAGAAGTATTTTCAAGAAATTGATAAAATTCGTTACAAACATGCTACCGGTACTGAAATTATAGAGTGTTACAATTATTAGGAGGATATACCGCCTAGGCTATAATTTAATTTTTTGCTTAACGGGTAATTTCGTATTTAAAAAAAAATGTTTAAATCAATTTTGTTTTTATGGAAGCGGGGAATTTTTTAAAATTTTTATGTCCTGCCCACGTGGAGATTAAAATTGGCCTAAATTTTACAGCAAACAACCAATAAATCTCCTATAAAAACAATGCAACAGATGGCAGTAGACCAGAACGTGAGTCAAGTTAAAATGGGCCACAGACCCAGCGAGCAAGAAATAAGATGACCCGGTCAGCAGAGTGGACCCGAGAAATTGCGAGTGGGTAAAAAAATAAACTATAAGATAAAATGTCTTCCACCAATATCAAATATCAATAAAAAGTTAATGTATCGGCGAACAAAGCGATGAAATTTGTAAATCAATTTCCGGTCAATGCAGTGACCCGAAATCCCGACCCGTTCAATACCCACAGCGATGGGGGAACAGTTAAGCCTAACGATAGATGAAAACTAGTTTTCGCTGGATTAACAGCATTTAAAAAAGCAAATAAATGTCATATATCGATTTTTTTTCGCGTGCGGCTCGCATTTTACTGTCGCTCACAAAAACAGCAACACACATAAAACATAATTGTATACACCAAGGGAGGGGCCGATTTTAATGGCCATGTGGGGGTAAACAGATTGCCAATTTTACGGGCTACTTGCACCTGTGAGAGAGGGCTTTCCAGGCCACACTATGCACCTCCGTGGAAGACACTAAAAATGTGTGGCAGCTGTTTAAGGGGGTATCACCCAATTATTTGCATGGACAAATGGCTTTTCAAATGTGGAAATGAGGACTTTGGTGTTTTTTATAGGTCGTCCCCCCCTTGTTTTTGCAGCAACCCTATCTGACGTTTTTAAACTGCTGCAAAATTATGTTTGTCCGAAATTAGTGAAACGTAAGATTTACTGATAGTAAGCCATTTTCTTGCCCTCGTGTATAACGATAACTCGCTACTAAAAAAATTCCTATTAACAAAAAACATTTTGGGTTTTTAAAGGCAAGGAGTAAGCAGTTTAGAACAAACTTTTGGCTAAGTTACACGTTCAAGACATGAGCGACCTGAAAATACGGGGTGCGTAGCGAAAGTCAGTCTCACCTGATTAGTCACTTCATGTTAAGTTTTTGGTTAGGTAAGTCAATTTCGCTACTCACCCCACTCGACACCGTATTTTCAGGTCGCTCATGTCTTGAACGTGTAACTTAGCCAAACTTTTAATGCACGTTTCAAATCACCGTATGGCCTCCATGCATGACAGTGGCGAGCATCCTCTGTTAGTGTTTCAAATGATTTTTTTTTGGTTTGTTGAGATTCTTAATCCCATTTCATAATGGTCTCGTGTGCATTTCAACACACATGATCCCAGGTTCAATTCCAATCCCGGACCTCCGGAATCTTTTTAGGAGAAATTCGTGTGTTTCAGAATGGAATTAAATACGTGGTACCGTATGATGTGCACGCTAAAGACTAGACTTAAACGCATGACATCCAGCTATGAAAAAATGACCACGTTCCCCGGCCCTAAGGGTACTTTTAAGAGATAGTCCCTCTGAATAAAAGATTAAATGCCAGCACTACTAGCTATGAATTAGCGTAGTAAGCGCCACCAGTGGCGACAGCTACAGCCTGTCGTATCCTGTCAAACGTTAAAATGGGCGCCAACTAGTGTTAAAGCGAGTATAATTAAATGATCATTGAAATTGTTACACAGCAAAAATCTGACTGCCTACAAAGTCATAGTCACCATTTTCTTTAGCGTACGGTATAGCCGGCCCCATATATCATTTTGGAACGAGTTGCTGTGCGCGACACCGTAACGAATTGGGCGATATCAGCAATCGAACGTTCATGTCCCAACATTGCTGTTTATATTGCCCAGGAACATCCCCCCGCTGCGATGACCACAGGCACGTCTTGACCGTTACTGTCCCGAAGCGCACAAAACAAATGTTTCGAAAATAGGACGAAGGAATGCGCGAAATCGCACCCAATTTCATCCAATCAACTTGACGTTAAATAATTCCCCATGTCTCCTTCTCACCCCATCCCCCCCCCACCGACTAAAGTAGCAGCATTCACGTAATCCTTTATGGTCC
>JAUJYS010001029.1:0-19093 GCA_033995665.1 Melogona broelemanni | reverse complement strand
AAATATTGAAAGGTAGTTTGTATGTCATTGGAAGATATGGTAGTGGCGAAATATGTAAAATTTCTCCAGGACAAATATCATTCACAAAGATTGGTGTGGGATAAAATGTGATCGCATAAGTTTCCATTGTTTCAAAGTATTTTGTTTTTATTTTCATTTCCGAAAAAGTGTCTATTAGTTATTATTATATGTTAGTACATCTTATGTTGTGCATCATCGTTGCATTGAGTTGTATCATTTAAATCTCGTCATAACTTTCCTAACTATGTTTTGTTTTTGCATTTATTTTTTGCTACATAATAAGAGTAACTGTGATACTATCATTTTTGTAACTATTTTTTCATGCTTAACGGAAATAAATTACACTTAATTAAAATAGCGAAATATTGGAAACGACGAAAGTGCCGCCGTTTAAGTTATTTGGGGTTTTAAATAGAGAACAGTCCTTGAGTTCGAACGTCTTTCGAGTTCAAACGATTGGAAGCCATGCTTCGGTACCGTGTCGAAAAAGAAACACGATAAATAAATAAAAAATGTGTTTCGCCAGACCCTGTTCGTCTTTCTTTTTCGACACTGCACCGGAACATGGTTCCCATTCCCATCGCAAACTTCAAGCTCCAACTCAATTTCTGAAGCGATCTGAGTCGTCATGTATTCCAGCGCTATTTCCTAAGACTGGTGTAGATTTTCTAAGTATTCGCACAAAAGTAGGCGATTTTAGGAAATCGTTTATTATAAAATCATTTGAAGTTTTTTAATTTTTTTATTTTTATAATGGGTAAGTTTCCTTCCCTGTAGTGGAAGACGGTATTAATGGAGGTACTCTGTAGACTAGAACCCGCCACGGGAATTGAAATTGGTGATGAGAAGTTCGGAGGAATTCTTTCCGTGCGATATCAGAAGTTCATCTCAGTGTGGGGGTTCTCAGGAATATGTCTAGGGGGATTGGTGGGGAGGAGAAGGTAATCAGGAATAGATGGAGGGGTGGAGCGCCTCCGTCGCCGCCGCCAACTGGAGAGCGAGTGAAACAAGAGAGCCTCTTTTAGATTAGCCGGGTTGTATTGTCGGCCGCATTACCTGAGTTAGGCGTAATATGATAGTTGCAGTTGGTACGCATTCTCTCCCTCTCTCCCGCACTCGCACTCTTGCCATTATGTGTTGATAATGGCTTATATTCTTCTTCGACTTTCGCTCGCACACGCGCGCGCCGCCCGTGTTGATCTACGGGGGCCGCGCCACGGGCTCCCCGTCACACTCGCCATTGGTTGCCGGCGGTTCACGTGATCGCTGTTTTTCGCGGTCGGAAGTTGGAAAATTATCGTTCACGGATCTGTCCTAACGCGGGCGACGGCTATCCGAAGTAAGCTTCTGTATCACGTGAATTCCAACTACTTCTACTCAATGCATAGACGTATTATGTTCGTATGCACGGACAAAAGATAACGGTGGCGCTATAGAGCGTTCACATGACCTTAATGTTTATTTTGCATAGAACAAGCACGTACCGATGGCTCAGTGGGTATGGCAGCATCCTTCGAAGCCGACGGCCCCGGATTCGATTCCCGGCATAGGCTTTCGTTTATTCGTTAGCCTGGGGTACTGGCGTCACCCCTGAGCTTCCAGAGCTTAGGAGTGGGTCCTGCAGTCTGGCTATTCCAGCTGCCATTCCCCATCCTTGCCTTTCCCTACCCCTCACATATCTCCATAGAGACACGAGGGTGCCGTAATCCTGTAGTGCACAAGGCACAACGGAGATTTAAAAAATATAGATATAAAAATAAATAAAAATAAAATTTTGCGTTGCTAAAGCATAATAAAGGTAACGCCATCGCATCATAGCTCCACCTTTATCTTCTGATAGTGCTATATTTTGTCGGTGCATACGGGCGCAAATGTCATTGCATCGGAGCATACGGTCGTACAATCTATACTAAATTTCGAACAATCGCTCGTTTAGCGTTCCCAGCGCGCCTAGTGGTGAATTTATATTTTGTGGAATTGCTATCACCTGCCGCATGACGACATACGCGCCTCCTAGTAATACAGCCGAGGACCCATAGATATTTTCCATATCACATATGAAGATGCTCAGTTCTGCTCGAACTAGATTCCACCCAGAAAATGGTCAAGAGTCCGATGTTTTTTTTAATATATATCTGCCGCACACTGATCCATGATGCACCACCGTTTATATCGATTTAAATGTGATGGGCCCGAGCGAAGACGACCGTTACCGAGCAAGGCGCTGATGTTTGCCTGAAGGGGGATGTAGGGGTGGAGGTGGTGTATGGGGGTGTTGGGGAGGACGAGCGTTTGTCTGGCGCTGTGCCTTTACATGCATGCAGAATGCCGCTGTGACATTATTTTTTTGTGTGCGCGCGGTGCGACGGCGGCGACTCTAGAAAATGGATTCGCGATTTTTCTCGCCTTATGCACCACCACCAGCATCACCACCACCCTATTATTATATTATTATAGCCTACCCCCACCGTGTGTGTATGGGCTGCTGGAGTCGCGTGTGAAGGATTTTATGCCATCCTCCTCCGGTCCTGGGTTTGTGATACGGGGCACAGGGAACAATACAACGGCCTCTGTATCGGTGGCGCTCAAACTTTGTAGCTGTGCACTTTAGGAGTATTTTTATAACTATTTTTTTCTGGATTATTTTTTTCCTTATTTCCCTTCAATTCTACTTTTTCCAGCTTCCTCTATTACATCCTATTTTATCGCTATTTTAACGGATGCTGTTAAGGCTCATGCTTGTTGTCTTTTGTGGCAGGTATTTTTTTTGACGCAATAAGGAGCGCAGTTCTTTTCCCGCCCCTGGTGGCCTAAGGAATTTTGAAAATATTCAATTGATAATGTCATTGATTAATTTATAAGTTCATTAATCTTTCATTTTTTCATCTTTCATTTTCATTTTCACATCTTTCATTTATTAAGGTTATTCAAATGTTTCGTGTTCCGACGTGTCAGTCCAGATTTCGACCTCGATGTTTTGAAGCAGCTTGTGACAGTTGAATTGGACATAGATTATGGGAATAATTGAAATTTTGTAGTTTGAAATACGTATTACAGATTAGATTAACAGATTACAGATTAGATAACAGACAGATTAACTATTTAAAAAATGTGTGACATTGCTTTTAGAGCATATCTGATTTTAAAACAATTTGAATCAGATATTTTATTAAAGAACATTTTCATAAAGAAACACTGTGTTTATTTACGGATTCAATATGACATTACCCCAATTGAAAGTTACGTTTTTTTTTTATGGACAGTTTTCCTGTCTTATTTTCAGACGCCGTGTTGATAGTTAATTGATTTAATGACACTTTTATTATTCGACAGCTAGGCAGATTTTTAGTATAAAAAAAACCAGACAAATGTTTTTTAAATTCCAAACTTTTCCAGTGCGGACCACCATCTGCTCATCGCTGTACTATTCACGGCCACGCCAATATAAAGGTCGTTGCGAGGATTTTCTTTTCCTATTGTCCGACCCTCACAAGTTACGCTCACTCCCTACTCTACCCCCTTTCCCCCACCCACTCCCCACTTCCTCTCCTAGTGGCATTTGTGCCACAGATTTCTTATCCAACATGCACTCGTGTCTGATGCGAGCGAATGTCCCCATCCTTTGAGGGCGACCAACACACATACACATATCTCTTGTATTTATTGTTGACGAACGGCAACCAGCATATCATATTGGCGCCGCCTAGACTGGATCCTCATGAGACCAGCCTCTGCTACTAACACACAAAGCATACACAGGTATTTTAATGTCAACTTCAATTTTTTGCTCTTTTTGAATCCGAACTGTAGTTCGCGCGTGCTGAGAACAAGCTGGTTACTCGATTCGCTGTCAGGAAACGATAGGTTTTTGATCCTCCGAGCGCGCGCCAAAGGTATTTTAATGGCAACTTCAATTTCTGAACGATTTCTTGGCGCCTCTTGAATCCGAACTGCAGTTAGCGCGTGGGCAAGGCGACCTGGTCACTCGATTCGCTGTTAGGAAACGCTAGATTTGTGTCCCCCCCTCCCCCTCCAAACAAAGGTTGTTTTCATTTTATACTCGTAATTGACTGTAATTTGACAATGTAAGAATAACACAGTGCGGCTTCTACAAACAAATCTAAAATATGGTTTGTAGGAAAATAAATCCTGATGAATTAAATATCAAACAATTAAACAAATAAATAAACGGGAATGGATGGTGGTCGTTTAAGGATGGAGGACGTAGACAGTAAAAATAAAAAAGTAATTGTTCTATTTTTATTTCACAACGACCAGTAATACTGTAGCAGAATTACAATGAGAAAAGACAACATTTAATGTTATCAGAATAACAAAATCTGTTTTCATATGAATTGTTTTCGTATATCAGTTTTGTATTCTCCGGACATCTTATTTTGAGCTATACGTACTACTTTGTTTTACGAGTTTATTTATTTATTTATTAAATTTTAATAATAATTCGTAATATTCTAATTTAGTTTAACGATTACAATTAAATTATAATTGTGTGTCCACGTACTTTTTTAAGTTCAAATCCAGGTGATTTAATTCCCAAAACACCTTATTTCGGGTTTACTTCCTTAATAAAATTTGAGAAATGAAGAAGTATTCACGCGATTTTCCGACGCTGCAACTCGTATTTTATTGAAGTTGCAGTCTCGCGAAAACTGAATGCTGTTTTCTGCCACGTGCGTTTTTTTTTTTTGCTCTACGCTCTCAGCGTCCGTAATCCTGAATTCGCCGAAGGGGGCAATCACACAATGCACGTGTGTCATGCGGGAAAGCTGTCGTATGGTGCTGCCATTCCAGACTTCGAATTTTGCGCCTGATTGTTGCGTGGTCCTAGGAGGTTGCGAAGTAGATGCGATGCATTTTTTCACAACTTCTGCTGATTCTGCACCGATCTGTTCCAAATCCCTCCCCCTTTTCTCCCACCCGACACACATGTTTGAGAATAAATAAAAAAAAAAAGAAAATTCGGAATAATGCGTCGGTTGTGTACGGGCTATAGTGCATGGTACGAGGCTGCGCGAATGCTACATTTCCCCCCCTTTACTTTGTACAGGGTCTACTAAAGATGCAGTCACAAATGTTAATAAAAAAATTTTAGTCTTAAAGAGCAAGTTTGTTATTTTGAAAAATATTTTTATTATTATTTGTCATGTTTTCCATTCACTGAGTCAAAGCTGTTCACATCATAAAAGTTATTTTTTTTTTTTAGTTTGAAAATCGGTTATTGAAATGCATATTATTACAAAAGATTATCTAGCTCTCTACATTTCCTCAAAAGATTATTTTATGGCGAATCACATGTTCACCAGTACCTTGTAAACAATAAACGAAAAACCGAGCGGGGAATCGAACCCGGAATCGCCGCACAAAAGGCGGATACTCTACCGCTGAGCTACGGATATTTATATTTTATTGACAATCAATGATCGCCATTAGCAAAGGGATTTTCTACCCTTGACTGGAGGTGATTCTGTTCCCCTATAATCAATTGAACAATGAGAGGGACACATTTTTATCAGTACCTCGACGAGCCTCGACCCTGGAATCGAACCCGGTATCGCCGCACAACAGGCGGAGGACATTTGTGTCCTATTTTTGAACGTTTCACATTAGTTTAGATCCACCGCAACATACTTGTACTCACGGTGACTGCGGGGGCGCGTGCTCACATAGCTACTAAATTTCGAACGCCCAGAGAACAAACAATCTGTCGTGGAGCTACTAAAGCACGTGCGTGCCGGCAAACAGGCGGTGGCTTACATGCAAAAAAAAAAAAAAAAAAAAAAGAGAAGAGAACTGCGAATCTTTTATAAATTAGTTTTTCTTTGCTTTGTAAATCATTGCCACCGAAATGGAAGAAGGGGTGAAGCGGGAGTGGGTCGGTGCGGGGGTTAAGAACCGAAATTGGGGGTACCGCAAACTGTTTGGCGGTCCGTGCGATATTGTTGCCAAGTGATGCTGCCTGCAACGGGCGAGATGGTTTGAAACGGTGTTTGAGAATTACGGTCAAGTTCTACCGTGCGACAAAAATTGAAAATTTCTCATTAAAATTCCAGAAAAAAATGTTCTCCATTTTTTTTTCGGGTTTGATGCTCTTGTGGTTTTTCGTAAACCCGTGAACAATGCATAAAGGCCTATTTCGTAATCACATTTATTAATTGAAATGAACGTTTAACTCTGCGTGCAATGAGAGTTGCACCTCCTACCTATTATAATCCCATTTATTAGCATTTATGCATTACAGCTAAAATTCAACGCCCCTGACCTTATAGGGAGTATGACAACTACACTCACTACCAAGTTTAAAAATTTTGTAATTTCAAATTTTGAATCCTGTAGAATTGCAAGAATTTATTTTTTATTGAGTGTATACAGTAATAGAAAATTCTGCTTATTTTCAAAATTCAATCTCTGGAAATAAATGAAATAAGTTTTAAAAATCTGTAACTAATGGGTACTGGCGTCACCCCTGAGCTTCCATTAGGGAGTCCAGAGCTTAGGGGCAGCCTAGCTATTCCAGCTGCCATTCTCCATCCCTTCCCTTCCCTTCCCTTCCCTGCCCCTCACATATCTCCATAGAGACACGAGGGTGCAGTAATCCTGTAGTGCACTAGGCAATACGGTGATTAAAAAATATATATATATATACCAGGTACAATTACATTAAGTAATACGTCGAAAGCTAATGCAGCCCTCTACAGCACATTTAAAATTATTAAGCATATTAGAGACGGGCGAATACCATTCGAGAACGCAGATTTTTTTATCTAATTATTTTTTAATTAATAAAACCAATTATGACTTGGTGACACCATCAATATTCATCTCTGCAAGCTCCCGTAATTATTAATTTAATTTGCTAAAGTCTTTAATTAAACGCATTTCGCTGAAGCACGCTTGACTTAAGAGAACGATCTGCAATTTCGACAGGGGTAATACATTTCCATCCATCTATTTACCCGCCTCTAGGTTAAATCTTTCGTAACTCCTTAATCTCGATTCGGCATGTTGTCGGCTGGCAAAGTCGATGGACTCGGCCGACTCCCGTGCACGGTTGAAATGTGACGTTGGTAGCCGGCGGGGAATATTACGCGCGCGAGCGAGAACGACGGCGGCCGCCCTTGCCCTCACCCGACGCGGCATGCGTGACCGTGACCTTCCCTTCGCGCAGAGAGAGGGGTTGTTGCGATGGGGGAAGGGGGGGGGGGAAAGCCGTCCCACTGAGGGACGGTGAGGAGCAGGAGGGTGAGAGGTCATCGCCGGACAAAGACGTGGTCAGCTTTTCAGAGGAGCACGGTTGGCGAGCAACGGCCGATGCTGTTGCCTCCGCACACGATGCTCGTTACTGTACCTCAAGATCGTAGATAACAGTATTTGGGGTGGAGGAACCAGGACAGTCCTGGATTTAAAGAAAAAATGTGTTAAGAGTCCAATGAGTCGCTCATTAAAATATTCCTCGGTACGCCGAGGTGCCGTGTGGCGTAGTGGTTAGCGTGTTCCCCTGCTGTGTCCGTGATCGTGGGTTCAATTCCCAAATCCCGACCGAGATCTCCAATATTTTTCGGTAGTATCACGCGTGAGAAATTCGTATTCACGACTTTCTTTGGAATGGAAATCAGAGATACCTGTGCCCGAACGTTGTCAGGTGCACGTTAAAGATCCCTACCTAGGTCAAAACCTAGGCTAGCCCCAATATTAGTACACTAACCTTGGGCTAGACCAAATTACCGGATCCCTGAGGGCTATTGAGACGAATTACGTTGCTAAGCCACTTTTACAAGCAGAACACAAAAAAAACGCATCCAGTTTGGATCTAATTTAGCGAGGTCGTATTTGCATTCCACTACCAACGCTAACAACCAATATTAAGAGACAAAACGCACAAAAAACTAAACAAACTATTACAAATGGCCATGGCATCTTATTTATTTATTTTTTTTTTGGAAGGAAAAACGTCTGAGGTAAAAGGAGGGGGGGAACACACGATAGTGCGTCAACGACCTATAGGCACGCGCAACACTGCGCACCTAGCGGCCAACGGTGGCGAAAGAAGGGCGGTGGCGGTGACGGGGTGTAGCCGCCGCTGCAGCCTCGATCCATTACCCCCGGCAGACGAAAAAATATTCCGAGAATAAAAAAGCGGCTCTTGATTCTCTGGCACACCTGCCACCGTAAAACTGATTGCCAAACGTACACGGTGACCACAATGGCGCTACGCAAATCACTGGCTGTGCTTTGCTAACAGGTGGCGCCACTCTCGTCTTGGCATACTTGTGCGCTACCTAGACAAGCATCGCGGCGGGGACATGCTAAGATTTTCCGCAACGTAACTAGGGGAACCCGAAAACCGTACGTAAAGACGTAAAAACACGATTCCAATGCTGTTCCGCGTTTCTGTCAGCCAACATTTCCGTATCAAAATCCCTCAGGTGGGGACCTGGTCATTTTGCCTAGCCTAGGCTTTATACCTAGGTAGGGATCTCCAGCGTGTACCAGAGATCGTACAGGTACGGGCCTGTGGACCTACAGGTACGGTTTTACTTCCATTCCGAAGGAAGGCGTACGCACCAATTTTTCTCAACTGATAAATTCCGGAGGTCTCGGTTGAGAATTGAACCCGTGTCACGGGCACAGTAAGTCAACACGCTAACCACTACACCACACCGCACCTCTATAGTTCGGCGTAAACAACAACCCGTTGGTACCCGCTCAACGGAAGTGTTCGGTTTTCAAACAATGCAGCTGCCCCGATTTATTGAACAACCCCCTTCGGACGATGACCTCAATCGATCGATGATCAGAAGGAAAAAAATCACGCAAGATGCTGAACAAACTAACTTGACGCAACCGAATGCATTGTACCGAATAGCCGCGAACAGCATATGATTAATTAAATATTAAATTATGCCAATTATTCCATTCGTTGGTGCTGCCTGTTGATTCCCTATCCTGTTCCACGTTAAAGGAGAATTACAAGAAATTACAATTTTCCGCTCTGTCGGTTTATCATAAATTAAAGTTGATTAGTCATTCGTTAATGCTGATTTATGTCAATTTATGTTTAAATAAATAAATCAAATATTTAATTTGAATATTAATTTGAACACACTTGAGACAAAAAAATCCAATAAAATATTGGAATTATATTCAATAAAATATATAAAAATCACCTCAAATAACTTGAGACAATTGCGGATATACTTATATATTAATTATTATTATTACACAGTATACTACTCGTATATACAGTATTCGCGAAGTTTAAATTTTAATGTGCTAAATAATAATAAAGAATTCAAAAATATTTATCGAAGCGGAACGACGTTCGAAGTTTTTTTTAGCATAATTTAAACTAATAAAAAATTAGTCGAATATTTTGTTTTGTAGAACACATAAGCTGGTACTTTCACCGGAACTTATTATTAGCATTTACAGCTTCATTTAGCCCCTTAGCGCCGGTATTCTTTGCGAATAGCTTTTATTCAACTTCCATTTCCTGCACATCATATACAATGCAGATAGCATATCTTTAAAGACTTCAACTGTAGATGTTGACCTATAAGCCTACAAAATAGCCGACAGTCGACCGAGCATTTTTTATGTAACCCTAAGCTGACAAACAACAAGTTGTAATGTGTCTACAAACGAACAAGGTGTCCTCGTTGAAAACTTGAAACATAGTCTCTCTCGTGAACACGAGAACGAACAAGTTGAAAAACCAGAATAATAACAATTATTCTCTAAAACAAGATCACGCAAGAACACAAATCAGAGACCAGTAGAGCTGAATTCCCTGCAGATTGTTTGCAGAAATAAAACCTTTTTTGTTTCTGACGTTGCCCCAACGTTTTTTAAAAATACATAGAAGGCATTGTCTATGCTAATATCTATCAAATGAAGCCCACATACATATTATTATCATAGCTAAATAGCACATGCACGATGGCGTTCGGTATATCACGGGAACCGTGGAATGCTCATTAGGAAATTATATTAAATTATCATTATTAGTTTTAAAGAAAGAAATTACATAATCAGATGTACCATATCCATAGGTCTTTTTTCAAGTATCTGAAAATTTGCATGTTCCCTGAAGATGTATGAAACGGGGAAAAAAATGTAACAAAATAATTGAATGAGGTTCTGACAAGGACAGATATAACTGAACAAATCATACCAAAAAAATTATGAGAAGAAAGGCATACAAATTGATCAATTTTTGCATAATTAAATGTGAGCTTATGAATATTTATATGCAATTATATGCGCCAATTTAAACAGAACTTTGTTTTTACGTCCACATAATGTACTCGAAGAATGTCGTAAGCTACAGGGCAGCATAGCGTGACCATTTTCATTTCAATATGCACAGAAACAGGTCGAAGTTTGAAAAATGTATTTAGATCGGCTAACGGTTACTAATAAGATGGTCTCTTAAATGGTTCTACTAATTTTTTTTTCTTCTTACTCTGAGGCGATCATGCGACAAGCGGCGTTGGAGATTAATGCGCAGACGATCTAGGTTAATCCATCTGGGCTGCGGTACATTTGCTTTTATAGTTTGTAATCCAGACCACCCTCCCCCACCCACGTAATGGTTTTAAAGCGCCGCATCACCAAACCGTGCACCGGATGTTTATAATTTTCAATTAGATCCAGTAATATTTTCCGTACAGGTCAAGAAAGTTAAATAACCTTTCCTTAAAATATTACAAGTAGCACAAACATGAGCAGGAAACCTGGCGCGCAATTAAAAAAAAGTAAGGAACGAAACCATAAAAAAATAGTGTGCGTAGCGCGAATTTTTATATAAAACGTGTAAATAAATTATTGGAAAAAAAAAAAGATAGTATTCAGCGCGAATTGCTTTATAGATGTCCATAAACTAGCGTAAAAAGAAATTCACAAAAACTTTCCCTGACTTTCCAGGTAGGTATGAATCCTGTAAAACTGAATTAAAATAAATTAATGACATGAAAAACACGCGAACACAGATATGAAGTTTTAAAACAATTAAAATTAAAATATTTGTAACGTCCGGCTGTAATTAAAATGTAAATAGATATTCCATCTGACCCGTATTAACTGTTTCGAACCCAAAAAATAAAATTTCAAGCACCTTAACATCCAATCCAATAGGTAGGCATACACAAACATACACTGTATGTTTGTTTCTGTATGCATGTAATGAGTGCCGTTATTATCGAAACGTTGACCCACTCGCCGGCTTGCACGACTGCCGATAGAAGTTTGAGAAGACTCAGAGTGGTGTATTTTTCTTTTTACCGTCGTCGGCGCATGCGCGAAACTGCTTTGCATCGGCCGGCGGGACCGGCTCTCTCTTCGTCTAACTGGTTAGACCAGAAATAAAACTCGCGTGGGACGATAAATATTTATTATTCCGAACTGATGTCCGATGGCTGCGATCAAACAACAGCCCCTAGCCCTCCTCCCCCTCCCCCCACACACCTGCAAAAAGCCATCCCTTAACTCGCACCTTCGAAACCTCGCGCAGTTCTGTGATTCTGGTGGCTTGTCATGTGATACTTCGGAGGCCAGACCAAAACCTATGATATTTTTCCCAAAATCTTTCACCTCTTAAAAAACCAACACTCTAGCCAGGCATGCAATAAATAGGAAGTATTACAAAAGAATGTGAATGTAATGTATTCTGCGCGGTCAAAATGTATGCAAACCATTATATTGTCCCCAATTCACAAATGACAACAATGGAGGCGTTGATGTTTTTTAGTAGCTTGTACAATACACGAGTGACCCTTGACCTTGACCAAAAAAGATTGGAACGGCAAAATTTGAGGATAATTTTGTTTTATTCGAACATCATCAAAAATCCAATTCCTTTAAGGTCAAGGATCACTCCTCTATTCTACAAGCTACTTGCAATACATCGGTTCCTACCTCCACACTTATATATTTTATGTTTCTATTAACACCGATATGCTAATTTCCAGCTGCATTTTATAAAATTCGTAAATAAGTTAAATTGTTGCTTTGCTGTTTATTCTAAAAAAAATCTTTGAGAAATTGACACTAAGAAATAGGCAATCTTATTTCCATAATGTTTCGGGAAATCAAATGATTTTTAGTTGAGCGATGGTAGGCCTCTGCAGGAGATGTGTTCACGAGCCGCCCTTGACAAACTGAGCGCGCGTTTGCATAACGCTAAGTGGGTAACCATTTCCCCTACTGCTAATAACAGGTAACGTAACCGAAGGGTTGAACGCCCCCCGCACATTTACGAACTAAACATACCGGTACACACGCGTAATAAACGATAAACGAATCGTCCGCAGAAACATCGCTCGACGCCACACATTATTTCCCACAAAACTAACTGGTGTTAAAAGTCAATTGCTGAACACTCCCTCCTCTTCCAATATCACCATAACAATAAATCTTTAACTTGAACTATCTAATAATACTCTTTGTTTCTACGGACCTTGCGTAGATCCGGATAAATATAGGGAAATTTTTTGTATATTTTTGTACATTTGTACGTTCCATTTTATTGGAATTGCCAAAAAAAACTTTTAAACGAACTACGCAGAATAATTTTTAATCCTAAGACGTATGACTTAATAAATCTGGACTACTAATATTTAGCGCAGCAAAGACTTTCTTACTAGTAGTTGTCGGCTTAGAAAAAACAAAAATAGCGATTAAAAAACAAAAGTCTTCCAAACAAAGCACTACGTTTTTGCCCATTACAACGTATAGGCACAATAGGGTAGATCTTGCGTTTGTTTGAACGACTTTCTGTATAAAACGGGCTCGCCCAGCAAACAATTTGTGGCTCACAAAAGGCAAATAGGCATTCCCGCATTCTGGTTCTATACGTACACAGAGGTACCCCGGGCACATCATATAAATAGGCGTAATCGTGATTTGCGATCTCTATTTACCTACAGAACAGATTTTAGAGGCCCAAGATAAGCCAAAAACAACGCTGGCAGTGGTTGCGATAAAATAGGATCCGAGCAATAAATTACACTTTGATTAGCGCTTGGATTATAACCGGTATAAGACTAGAAGTGCGAGCACCTAGCCTTCTGAGATTTTCGGTTATTACTGCATAGGAACTTCAACGAGTGTGCTCAGGATCTCAGGAGCTTATGAAGTCACCTTTATAATATCCTGCAAGCTCCAGGACACAATTTTGCGAGACGCATAGGAACTTTACTGAAGCTTTTTCAATTTGATTCAATTGAGCAAACAATGCGGACTGTAGTAAACATTTCTCGAAATTTGTAAACGTCAACAGTATTAATCATTAATCATTTGAAGATGCAAGGAAATAAAAAAATTGAGTAATTTCACAAAAAAAAACATTTCCGTCGCTCGTCACAAACAGTACCTATGTCATTAAGTGTCAATATTTGAAGAATTGTATATATAAAAAATATGATTAATAGTGCTAGCATTGGCTTTTTTATCATGAGTGTATATCAAAAATTAAAAATATAGATCGATTGTGTTACCATTGGCTCTTATCTTGATCAATAATAAATCTGCTCAAAACACTCCGCGTAAATGATATCGCATATTCTAGGAAACGGATACAACTGATAAAGAATACACTTGTCCGCGTGATATGGTAGTGTCATGGGTAGGGTTTTTAAAACGTAAAGCGTTCACGACTTCATACACGTTTTCGGTTTTCTTTTATTCAACTTAATTTGCCTCAGTTTTCAAATTGCTTAACCTAATATTTAATTTAATGATTTAATTTAATGAACTTGACAATATCCAGCATTATAGTCCTTCACTTCCAACCACACCTCCCCCAACGACAAATCAAAACCATTATAAACTCAACGAAGCCTCGCAACTCTAAGTCACAAAAAACCGCACGTCCCACAAATATGACAGACAAATATAACCAATACGTAAGGCAACACGGGATGCACCGCAGTCACTTGTTTGTCAGATTGGATCACCGGCCCACCACGTTATGCTTGACGGTCAGGTTGTCGTCGACGCTAAATCCAATGCCCTCCTCGTGCGGCCGTACTTGCACACTGTCAACGGGAATTAAAGGGATTCCTGATGGGCAGCCGAGTGTGCCAGAACAACACGCACGGAGCAGTTAACTTTATCCACCCTCTCATACATTGTATACAAAATTACTACTGGACAATACTTGTGCAAGTGTATGGGTTCATTTCAGCATTAAAATTTCGAGAAAACATAGATGTTCATTTATTTTTTAGATAAGACTGAAAGTTAATAAATTTATTGCGAATATGTCTGTGCCTGACTATGAAGTGAAGATTTAACTTTACAACTAGTTTCTTATTTTCCTTTTCTTGACGTCTGACAATATTTTTTTTATGGATGAAGGACAGTAATGAAAAAATGACAAAAAGTCAAAATAAATTTGCATTGAAATCGCCAGCAAAAAAAAATTCGAAACGGAGAATCGAATCGCTTATGTCTGCACCATACGACTTGAAGTATTTATTATTATTATTATTATTATTATATGCAGTTTTATTACCATACCACTATTCAATGACGTTTTGAACAAATAATATATTAAAACGAGCTCATAAATTCTTAAATTTATATTAAAAAACAGATGGGGCGCTGGATGGACAAAACACGCAGTCACTGGAAATTAAAAATCTCAGAGCATTCCACGTAGCTGTTTCTTTTAGCATTCCACTTGTTTATGCAGTTTTATGTGTAGTCATGTGTCCCAGAGAAGCCATTTAGGGATGGCAGCTTAACTGATCCACAACAGGGGGACGTGGGGTGGCTTTTCCTGAAACCCGACATAAATGCATGCGAAATGATCGTGTTTAGCCATTGAAGCATGCGCAAAATCATCCATTTGGACCCGCGCATTCCTCCGTCACGTTCGGAGCGCTTACGGAGGAGGATTTCGACGATGCAACATTTAGAAACAACCGATCTGGTTTAATAGAACTGCATGCTCGCAAGCTGCATTTTTTTAACGTGAATATTTAGAGTCACGTAATTGAGGGAATGGGGAGAGTCAATATACTCGTATATTCGTTTCCCTAAACACGATATATTGCACCGTGTAAATTCCGCTTAATATGCAGAGTTCATGAAAGAAAAATCGTTTGCACATATTCGGTTACCAACGATATGGAAACTTGAGCATGCAGGTGGGTGCGTTCATTGAGGAATGTTTTCTCACAAAACATTGAAACGAACAGTTAAAAAAAATAATAATGGTTCTATTGAGCGCATTATATCTGACATGGGTTAAGCGGGTGACTTGAATATTCGCAAAAAAAAAATACTCTGATACCCTCGTCGAAATAATTTTGCTCGCTCAATATTTGGCCACATTTTTCTGCGCTGTCCCGAAGTACTGATCACGTTGTCGAATGCACACTTGCGATGAGCGAATACCATTCAAGAACTCAGATTTTGAGAAAGTTTTAGCTTTTATTAACGAGAGAGTAGTCTACGAAAGCAGAGTATGCCACGCCATTTCCACAGGGGTATTAAACTCTACCCAAGCCAAGTCACACTCACATTCAAGTCATGGTCCACGAAAAATTGAATAATTTATAAACCGGTGTCAAATTCCGTAATCGAAAAATGTTTATCTCTCTGGTCTGGTCTGGTCTGGGTCTTTCGGCAGCCAAAATTTACATTATCCGAAAAACGGTGAGCGCGCTTCCATTTTATTCGACTCGAAGGTCGGTCGCGACCTTCCACATGAATCAAGAGTTACGGAACTAGAACAATCGACCTGCTCCCACGATGACTAAACGTTTAATTGAGAGAGCCAGAGAGAGATAGAGCAATTATTGAGCACAGATCGCATCCGAGCGCGACTGGCCTTGTGCGTTGCCTTTTGTTTAGTTTGGAATTTTTAGTCCTGCAATTTCGATCTCGCCTCTCACGCGTGCTGCTGGCGCTGCCATGTCCCGCAGGCAAAATCGAAAATGGTTCACACGGAGCCATGTTTCCTGCAAGTCTGTGTATATCGTCGACCATCACACATAATATTAAGATTCTAAAGATCCTAAAGCGATCCTAAAGTACGTGATCCAAATATTGTTTTTTTTTTCTTCGACACCTGGTTAGCTATCAAGATTTTCATCCATGTGTGAAACGGGCAAACTGGGCATAAATTGAACCTGTCGTCCCGTGCGTATGTGATTTATTGGCGGTGTACATAGCCGCGACGCAATCATGGTCGAAAATACCACGGTAACATTTCTGTACAATTTATTAACCACGAGACGTGGTGTGGTTAGTGGTTAGGTTACCCAGAACTCGTCCACTGCAGTGCAACACAGGACTCGATCCTTCGTGCAAACATGTAATGTGTTTTTTTTTTTTTTAACCGTACAAGGCGATCACGCTCGAAGAGCATTGCGTGCACGTTTGGCCGAGCACGTTGATCGGTAAACCTTAATTTGCAGGGTTATCGCAACCTCACCAGATCCCCGATGAACCTAAGTGTGCAAGCAAGCAGGTGTCACAGAAAACTAAAATTCAGTTTCCCTACACAAAATGAAACATTTTACCCCGATTCAGCCAAATTTAAAACTTTTGCTCATTCTATCTGACCAAAATAATAAACGTTTGACCACTTTATCTAACCGAAATAATAAACTTTCCCTGACATTTCCTAGTCAATATTGAAGATTTGCCGGACTTTCCATAATCAAAATTTAAAATTTCCCTGACTGAAAAATTTCTTAAGTTTTCAAAAGTTCAAAAAACATTTACACATTCAAATTTTTTTGACAATTTTGAATAAAATTTCCTTGACTTTACCTAGTTAATATCCAAAAAAAAAAAATTCCCTGACTGTCCTTAGTCAATATTTAAATTTTTCTTACTTTTATTACAACAAATTCTAGTGTCCAGACAAATTTCTCTGACCAAAAAGTGCCGGTTTAAAAAGAAGGTAACTGCATATGATATGAGCAGCGATGTTCATGTACAGTATGCTGCTGTTACAACTTTGAAATTAAAATCCGGGACAGTATCGAATTTGGCGAGGGACTCGGGAGGATATTATACATGAGGAGGCGAGGCATACTAGGATTTATAGCGGTGGAAATCGAGCAGCCAGTCCCCACATTTCTAAATTTACAGCGGGATCGATCAGAGACCCCGCCGGTGTGCTTAGCGGCACGAACGCAAGCTAGACATATCAAAATGGTGAGTAAGCGCGGCAGCAATAGGTTGCGAGAAATCTGTAATGGTCAGTCCATCCACACATAAAAAGGAGTACTAATATTGCGAAGCACGCTCCGATCTCATTGGCCTAATTACAGTGAATATAGAATCCCAAACTTAAAATAAATTCCCTAAAATAAAAATCTTGACACCCTAATCTCGACGCTGGATTTCAAAAATTTAAATTCGCGCGCGGGTCATTACCATATAACGATTAACCATTGACATTTTCAACACGGTTGATACGGCGTTCAAAACCAGTCAAGGGAGATTCTATTTTTCTCAGGCCGCCCCGGGCGAAAGACCGATTTAATTAAACTTAATTTACGACAAGAAATTAAAATTAAGAAAAAAAATCAATTCACACGTCTTCCTTCGTACCTATATAGGATTTTACACAAAATTGTGAATTCTGACCTCGCTAGGGATCGTTAACGTGCACCTGACAAAGTACAGATACGGGTCCCACAACTTTCCTTCCATTCCGAACGAAAGCTGTGAGTAAAAAATTCCTCTCGCCCGAGAAATTCCGGAGGTTTCGGTCGGGAATTGAACCCGCGTCACGGACATAGAAGGCGAACACACTGACCACAAAGCCACCCAGCACACCCCAATAATTCAAAATTCTTTCATCAAGCACTCTGCGTTACTTGAAAATTAATTTCGGCATTTTTAGAAAATCACAGACAAGAAACCGGATCTCCCAAAGTTCGTCGAAAACTACAATTTTGTGTATTCAGGCTTTGATCGAGGTCGTCTATCTCCTAGCAGAGTAGAAGAGTTGGTTTGACCTAACTTTAGGCTGACCACCGATTTCGTACTGCTGGTGGGGAAGGAAAAAAAATCGTGCAGACAGGGGGTTGGGTATCAGTCTCGCCACCAAAAATAATGCGATTAAAATGACCCGCAAATGTCGTCCGTGACACGGGTAGATATAATATACACGCGCAGATGGAAATCTGGGCCAACCCGAGCAAGGCGTCATAAAAATGAGTGGCGCATTAATCTGGGGAAATTAAGATCACGTGAATGGAGACGGTTGTGACAGCATTGTCCTAATTAATTGCGGAGAACCGAATTCGAGAGCGAGAGGGAGAGTGCGATAGAGCGGGGCAGGCCGGAACTATCCAATCAAGATTCGTGTAAACAGAAATAACCAACGGGATCGCACCACAACGGAATGTGTTAACGTTAATGGAATACTGTATGTGCTAAAGTTATTGAAAAACTGAAAAATTCTATTAAAAAAAATATTTAACGAATTGCAAAAAATATATATTTAAAAATCATTCATTTTATCTTATCCTCATTCTTTTTTCCCCACAAAATGATTGAAACCACATAAATCGCGACGAAAAACATTTTGTAATTAATATTTTAGGTTTTGCCTTTCCAAGTGACCACGAAGGGTTGTTTCACGCTATTAATTATACGATTTTTGATGGTTGTAATAATTCAGCACGGGATCCCAGATTTTCGCATTTTTGCACGCGACTAAACACACCTTCGAATAATAGAAATTAATTTTTCCACTAAAATTTTAAAATAACTAAATAATAAAATAACAACTCGCAGATCAAAATAACCTGTCTTAATTTGTAATTTGTACCCGAAACTGACCCCTTAGGAGGGAACTATGGTATAAAATATTTAGAAAGTGTTAAGCAAAAGGAATTTGTTGTTAAGTCCTTCGTGTCGTCGTGTCTCCGGACCCCGACCCTCGATCCCCCAACACCTGGTGACTTCAGGGAGCAGAAGCCCCCTGAGTTTTCTTGGTAGAATACAGGTGGTTTGCCATTGCCTTCCCCCGCGCAGTACCACGAGCCAATCAAACGATCGGCTGCGCTGGGAATCGAACCCA
>JAUJYS010001028.1:0-19105 GCA_033995665.1 Melogona broelemanni | reverse complement strand
TAAATAATAATAATAAAATAATTAATTAAATTGATCTTGCGACTTGTTCGACAAAACACACAAACGCATCGTCATCAATCATGCAAATTTGAAGCAACCAAAAATATTAATTTAGATTTTTTTTTAATTAATTTTGGGGATGATTGTTGTAGGAGCCGTTGGTATGCAATAGCTTGAAGAATAAAGTTATATAATTATAAATAAATTTCACCACTTTCCCTTAGGAAAGTCATACTGTTCTTTTTAATATTATTAATTTTGAACAACGCTAGACACTTTTACCTTACATCTCGTAATTGTGTGTATATGATTCTTGTTTTTTAATAAACATCATAAATACAAGAAGTTGCCGTTTCCAGTTTCTCTTTGGTCGAGAAATAACTATTATTCTTCAAGCTATTGCATACCAACGGCTCCTACAACAATCATCCTTCAAAATTGTTAAACCTCGTATATCTCTACTTTGTGCCGCTATATATTTATTTTAAAATTTAAATTTAAAATTATTTTTAAATGTTTACTTATTTTCTTTTTTTACTCCTGAACATTTACCCTAAAAATTGGGCAACTCAGTTTCATTGCAAACATAAATTCAGTAAGACGGGGAACTGATACACAGTGTGTACAATCCAGTGTAACGTTTTTTTATATACTGTATGTGGCTCTATTCAACGAGTGTATATAACCAATGTCGGGAGTGGTAGTTCTAGAGTGGTTTTCGGCTACATCATAACTAACTGGGAACAACCACAATGCCAGCAGCGCATGTTCTTTAACCCCTCCCCCTCTCCACAACTCAACCCCCTCCCCCACCCCTCCTTTACAAGAAAATAAATAGAGAAGTATAGGGAGGAGGATTGAAAGCGGGGGTTTAAGTTCCCTGGTACAGGGGTTAGACAAAATAACGGAAACAACTCTCATACGGTGTACATACAGACCTGTTTCCATTAGTATGGCCCACGGTTTGACTACAGGAGTTGGACAAAATAATGAAAACAAATCTGTCGGTGCACCGTATTGGAGCTGTTTCCATTATTTTGTCCAACACCTCTACATTCCCTATCTACATGTATATGCGATGGTCGAATGTACATGAGTTGTACAAAATAATGGGAACAGATCTGTTTGTGCACCTTATGTAGAGCTGTTTCCATTATTTTGTCCAATCCATCTCCCATCGTCTGTCCAGCGCACAAGCTGATCTTAAAGAAGGAGGGGGATGGGGATGTAAGAATTGGTTCTAGAAGAAAAGCCAAAGAAAAAATGCGTATCCTCCGGGTTCTTAAGCTTACGAAGGAGACTAATCCCGGAACCCATTTACCATATAACCACCATATCAAGTGCTTGCAAGCCAATATATCATGAGACGGTTGGGGTTGGGGGTGGTGGGTATTGGAATCTGAGGAGATATATTGGTGAATCAGAAAAGGATAAAAGAAAATTCCTAAATTTTGTTCTGGCGGTGTTACACAATGTTCGGTAGGAACGGTAATGGATCGTCTCGTTCCAAGGAATCTCGGCGCGGGCTCTCGTTTATTTTTTTATTTTTATTCCGGGCTCTGGTTAATTCGATACCCAGAGGTATACAGGTAAAAATATACACCTCAGACATTGCCATAGCTGCCCGATGGGTACAGAATCTCCTCTAGCAATATCCACAACAGTGATTTTCAAATAAAATGTAATTTTATCGAATCAAATATATTTTGTTAATATTATGTACGTAGTTTTTAAAAAAAATATTATATTGAATATTACAAGAAATAATAACTTAAAAATTTAGATATATTTGTAAAAAAAAATTGAACCGTTTAGTATTTTGTTTACAAATTTTTAGAATCAAACTGGAATTGAAAGTAACCGTAATATGATAAATTAATATTTTCATTGACTTGCAATCCATTTGACCAAATTTCTGAAATTATATTTTTAATCAATTAATTTCTGAACGTGAAAGGGTGGTTAATTAAATTAACAATTAAAATTATATGATTGATTTTATAACATTTTTACATGTTGTTGGAATTTATCAATGAGAAATTTGAAAACGTGTCTACATTAATTGTTAATTTGTTCACTATCGCTACCTCGTGTATATTTCCCGCGTTAAACTTAAAGCACAATTTAGAAAAAAATAAAAATCGAAAAATTAAGACATTCATCCCAGCACGATGGATAATGACCACATATTTACCCACATTTTTGGTGCAGTTATTCAAACCATGACCCGATAATTTGACCTTGCCTAGGCTTCAGACTCACCTAGATAGTGCTTTCCGTGTACTCGTACCTCACATGATACATGCACGGGTCTTTTTAATTTTGATTTTTAATCTCGAAGTTTCTATTCTTAAGGAATGCGTCCTTCTCTCGTAATTAGCAGTGTCGGGCTACTAGGAACTGGTTCCTTTGTTGAGGAACTTAGGAACGCCTAGATTACTTTTAATTTTTTGAATAACTGTAACGGGAAATAGTTATTTTTTCATGGGAGGAACGAAAACTGGAACTGGGTCCTTTTACAAAATGAACGAACCAACACTGGTATTTCAGAGGTCTCGATCGGGAATCGAACCTCGAATCACGGTTAAATTAGTCAGTCCACCGTACGAACCACTACGCCACACGGCATTTCTGTTTTGTGCAACAGCAGTACAGACTCCTGCTTTCGCCAGCAGAGCATGAGGGAGAGACTTGTCTGTCCTTTATAAACAGCGCCCCCTACAGCCCTACTACGCCTAATTCGCTTTTGCATTTGTTTCCGCTTGGCCGGCTCCTTTCAACATGGTCGAACCCCCCTTCCCCCCCCCCCCCACCACCATCACCCATCCACCCATCTAACCATCCACAAATCCGACACAATACTGGATATAAGGGAGACGAAGCACGATGGTTGACAACACCACCTGGTGGTCGAAAGGTCACATGAACAGTTGCAAACGAACGGAACGGCGAAATCCAAGCTGCACGTGAAAATGGGTGAAATGTTGTAGTGATGACGATGTCTTTGTTTTCCACGTGCTGACGACAATCGCGAGATGTGAGTCAATGCAGCATGATTTAATTTTTTTTTTTTTTTTTTTGAATGAATGTTGTTTGAGCGCGTGCAACTGGCAAACAGAAATCACGTGCGCGGTTTAAAAAAATGAGTAGTTGCGCATGCGCTGAAATCAGCCAGGGAGCGGCGCACGTGAATCTCGCACGTTAAATATGCGAGAAATCTGACAATCAGTCAAAATGGTAACGTAAATAGCTCAGTGGGTCACATCCTACTGAGCGAGTGGTCCCGGGTTCGATTCCCGGCGCAGGTTCTTTCGTTAATTCGACGAGTTTGGGGTACTGGCGTCACCCCCGAGCATCCATTAGGGAGTCCAGAGCTTAGGGGTGGATCCTGCAATCTGGCTATTCCAGCTGCATCCCTCTTCCCTTCCCTTCCCTGCCCCTCACATATCTCCAAAGAGACACGAGGGTGCAGTATTCCTGTAGTGCACTAGGCCGCTACGGTAAATTTAAAAAAAAAAAAAATAAATAAAAATAAAATAGGCATGGCCTTGCTTTGATAACGAGCTTTGCAGTGGGCTGCTGAATTGTCATGTCATGGAAAATGTTGTGCCTGTCGGGATGACTGGGCCGAGTGATGTGAGGGGCGGCTGATACACAGCGCGGCTGGCTGATTGCCATTCAGAAATCGACATTCAGGACTAGAAGAAACGTTTCCATTTCGGTGGAATATGATTGCTGAAAGAATGTCAGCCCAACCCAGTATCTCCTATTGTGTTCTGAGGGTCCGGGTTCAGTGTGACGTAGTGGCTAAAGCGCGTCGAACCACAACGCCACACTGTGCCCACGGCGCAGGTACAACCGACCACAAGCATGGGCCTTAACATCAATTGTGTCTCCTCGGTGCGCACCGAGGATTAACGATGATAGGGTTGGCTAGACCTCACAAAATAACGAAGAATTAATTATAATTTGCGACACAAAAACTTGTTGTACCTGAAACCATCGTCAACATCCAAAAATTTAAAAAAATATTTAAAAATACTCGAGGTTTTACTGCTTATAAATTACTACTCGTACCCCACCCCTTCATTTATCAACAGTGAAGAAAAAAGCTGGAATGATTTCGAAAAATGATTCATCATTAAATTGTTGTCAGCCTGATATTCTTGGTTCAAACCACGGACCGAGTGTTAGTCTTAGTAATTAACGTCTACCAGGTGCGCCTACCGCTCCGTGCGCCCAGCCATGCGGCTGTCTGTCACCTGCGCCGGATGTGTCAATAAACGAGGTACAGTTACAGGGTTCAACGCTGACGACTGAAATTTAGTTCCCATAGTTTCCTGCCTGAAATTGAAATTTTCGAGACTTATTTATTTTTTAAAACAAATTAAGAGATGTCAGGCATTTTTCCGGACCCAACAAAATGCAGCGCAGCTTTCGTAACAACAATATCTTCTTAAAAAGTTCGCGCCGCACGATTAAAAAAAAAAAATACAAATACAATAAGTAAAAAACATAGTATTTCCTTGCTACTTTCACACGACTATCCTTGGGCAAAATTCAATATCTTGACTTTCCGGGTGAGAATGAAACGTGCTACTGTACAGAACATATCGCCACAGCATAACAATCATTATTAGTACACCATATTCGAAATAAAATATTTACTAGTGAACTCAAATGCATACATTTGCGAGATACATATTTGCACGTAGGTATGCACGGGGCGTATTTGCGTTTTGCTACGTATATCTTGGAAGGTGACATCGCATTTCGCCGAAATCTTTATCATCGAGCCTCGATTCCAAACCCCCCCCCATCATCGGGCGCCAATAAACTCCCACCAACAAATCGTAACACGCACCCTGCCACCCCCTCCCCACCACCACCCTGTCATCGGACTACATGGCCAGCCTACTACTACTACTTCCCTGTTGGGTGGAGGTAGGTCCAACCACTGTGCATGCAACCAGACACGATGACTACCAAGGTGCGTGAGCGAGCAGTGGCTGTTGTTCGATTGTAGAGGCCTGGCCAAAAATATGCGGCATTCATTTCATACTTGAACATGTAACAGTGGGCAAGTTGCATATGTAGGCTGTGTGTATACGGCTGTGTGTGCCTGCATGTATGGCTTTTGACAAGATGACATATTTCGTTTGGAATATCGGGAAAGAGTTACATGATCGTTACTGTACGTGTAACATGATCATTTTTGTTTGTCTGACAATGTGCATTTGCGAATTATTGATGTAATTACGACTGTCACGTAATAACACAGGGAATTAATGTGTTTACCTAGAAACACTCTTGAGTACATGTATTTCAAATTATATTTGTTAAAAAATACAAACAATATCCAGGGCAAGTTCTTACGATTACATAAAATAAGTACAAAATAAACAGCTACGAATGTTCATCGGAAGTTAAAATTAAAGTATATCGTCATCCCGCTGGTCCAGCGTCTTCATCTAATTTGCATTCACATGTTTTTTATATACTTTAATTTTAAAATAAGTACTTTTCTTGACTCAAAAGCAAGCATACACAACTAACTAGTCTATGAATCTTCGTGGAAATGATTTTAGAAACGAAAATGAAAAACTAACCACTTCCAAAAAAGTTGTACGCTTTGCGTTTCATGATTATGCCTACCTATTTGTTGAAATTCAACCAATTGAACAAAATATCTGAAGATCATTTATTTTTTAATGAACAAAATATGAGATTATATATCGGTCTAGACGTTTGTTTTTAACCAAAAGGGTCGTCCAAAATAATTTATAAAAATATATGTTTAGGAGGAGAACCAATAGTGGCTTGGGAGTTTGGACTATTTTTATGAGGATGTCAGGCGATATTTGAAACTTAACAAATTTCTTAACAAATTAGCTTAAACGGTATTAGTAGTTCGTGAAAAAAACCTTAAAACTATCTAACATATTTGTTAAATTTATTCAAGTTGCATGACTCACTATTTCCCAATATTCAGTTATATTTTGACGATGCATAACCCTTCGTTTAGCCCTGCACTGTCTTTGACCCCATTGATTTTTAATATCGCTTTTTTTTGGCATATTTCTAATCACGGTTCACACAGGGTGCACAGAGTTCAAAAGGAAAGGGGTGCGTCGGCTCAAAACGGTCAAGCCTTGAAGTCGATAATCACGGTAAACAGATACAGTCCGCTGCACGCGTCACGTATCCTGATCATATCATGTGTGAACGTGGTACACAAAACAAGATTAATTTTTTGTTATGATTTTTTTGTTTTTAATTCGCTTACCTTTCCGGTGGCTTTCTTGTAACGAACGATGGCCTTATCGATCAGATCCTGGACGTAGATATCGCCATCCTTACACGGAACCACTACACGGATACTGCCGAAGCAAACTGTCACTTTCATAGTCACAACAAACACCGCCACCGTTGCTGCGGCCCCCGAAGCCTCGAGGGGTTGCCCCTGCGGTCAATCTCAACAGAGGTCGGGCCTCTCACACCAATTCCATTCAAAGGTGCGGCGACGGACACAATCTAATCATTCCCAGAAACCAGATCCTCGTCATACTGTATACACAATTAAATTTCCAACTGACTATTTTGATCAGGGCAACAAAATATTGGCAGTGGTTACTGGTGTGTCGATGGTCGCCGTATTTTCCCTAACCACGGTCAAAGAAAACCACAAACGTCGTGCCGTCGACCTTGTCACAAATATTTTTCACCAGTCGCCAAACTTGGTTGTGGGTTGGCGGCCTCACGCAGGCAATAAATATAACTTAAAACTTTTTTCCCGACTCGCTCGACAAGCGTCCTACGTGTTAGGCCTCGCCGTAGCGAAGAAGAATCTGGCACTGAACTAGCGGTTTGCTCGATTTCGATGTTTGTTGTCACACCGTCGAACCACGAAACACAAGCCGTTGACGCTCGGTTACACCAAATCTATCGAACGCGCGCATAATCACACCTCCGTAAGTCGATAAACAAATCCGGGAGATCACGCAAATACGTGTGTTTTTGTTTTGAACTGTCCCAATATAAAATTCCGTATCCAAGCCTAGCCCCCTCTCTGCCAGGTTAGTCGCGATTTTTCGACGTCACGACCAGCAAACGCGAAATATTTGGTTGTGCAGCTTTTTTTCGAATGTATTTTTGACCAACCACACCACTCGCTGCAACGTCAACGTGCTTGCTGCTGCCGCTGCCAATACTTGACGTATGAGGATCTCCACTCGCCAGCGCCTCCTAGCAGCTAATGTCGCGCCTCCGTTCATTAACATTACTCGTTTGAGTAGTTTGATTTCTCTCGGTTACGTGGCGCTGGTGAGTAAAGTTATTTGCACACAGCTATCAGTCTCATGGCTTTGGTGTTCCCAGTGGCAAGGTATTCATAGCGTCACCGTCGCCATCTAGCGGAGGTCAAGTCACTTAATAGAATTTCAAGTTTATCGTGGCCTCCTCGCTCAGGAATGACCCGCGCTCATTGGCAAAATGATCGTGTCCAGCGGATATCATGTTTTCGTTACCAAATTTCTGACAACGATGGTGAAACAAAACACACCTGAAACAAATGATTAGCCAAGCTAAATGAATAGATTGAGTCGCCATTGACATGTTTAAACCTACTTATTGTTTATTAAACACTGTTTTAGTAGGCCTGTCCGAAATTTGCTCTTGTTCGTTTTGAATGACCCCTCGAGTTGACCAAAGCTGTTTTCCGATAATGATCAATCGCAGTGTTGGGCGGTTGTAAGCTCAAAAGTTGAATATACTCTTCAAAAGTATTTGACGGAATGGAATATTTCGGGTTTGATAGGAACGTGTCTAAAATATTGAGTTTGTTGACATGTCGATACGTCGCTGCGTGATTGTCGTGAAAGCACGTCAACAAATCAGAAAATTACACGTAAATTTGTTTTGTTAGCCATTTACAACACGCAACAGATGTGTTTATTTATGGAATGACCATTCTTATATAAGTTCCTGTCAACCCATCAAAACCAAACATAATGGTAGTAACCACGTCTACTGGCAACTGTCGGGTTAGCTCCAAACTACGAATGCTTATGATGCGTCTACCGGCGATATTTGTTCTAGTGCAAATCGTAGGATTTAGTACACATATGACTGTTGCGTTTGACGAGGTGGAATCTGATGAGGTTCGATTTGAAGGTGGTAAGTATAATTTTTGGGGTCTTGAGCCTTCTGGGTTTGTTTCTGTGCTAAAGAGACACATAGGCAATTAAAATCGTCAATGCGGTTTAAATCTGCTGAATTAAACTTGGAAAGTTTGCATGTTGCTAGAAATTTAATTGCTCTCAATATATTTTTTTAATGTTTTCAGACATTCCTATTGTTGAGGGTCATGGTGGAACAATAACATTTCCTGTGGATGGCGACGTTCTGTTGCTGAACGACGACAATTTCGATCATGCCATTGCCACGAAAGATAATTTATTGGTGTATTTTTTCGCTCCCTGGTCAGTATTTTATTTAATTTTTCAATTGATCCTTGTTCTATTGATGACTGGCATTGGTATTTGATCTGCATTGCAATTATAGTTATGTAATAATCAATGTTTTCCAATGCCTCAGTTAATAACTAGTTTTCCTTGAAGAAAAATTAATGCTGTGTTTGTTGTTGCACCTGTATATCAAATGCCAGTTTCATAAAAAAAATTAAAAGAACTCTGCCTTAATAAATTTTAACAAATGAATTCTTGTCACAAAAACGACAATCATTCCATTAATTTACCTGAATGAAAAACAAGAAAAGATAAGGCTATAATAATTAAGCAAACTGATGGTTTGATTTCAGGTGTGGTCACTGTAAATCACTGAATCCCGAGTACTCCAAAGCAGCCACCCTATTGTCCAACGAGGGTGCGGCAGTCCAGCTGGCCAAAGTGGACGCCACGCTTCACGACAAGATTGCCCAGCGCTTCGAAGTCACCGGCTACCCCACGATACTCTTCTTCAAGAAGGGAACTTCGCACAACTACGATGGACCTCGGGACGCCTTGGGTAATTCATTTCAAAGACGCCACGGAAAATTGGGTGGCAAAAATTGTCTTGGAAACGCAATTGAACTATTAATTAAATTTTTAATTAAATAATGATCACTAATTTGATATTTTTTTTATAAATTGTGCAGGGATCGTTCAGTATCTGAAGCAGAGATTAGACCCGGATTGGAAGCCACCGCCGTCCAATGTTATAACACTGAGCGGCGAAAATTTCACTAGTGTCGTGGATAAAAGCAAACTTATTTTGGTGAAATTCTACACGCAATGGTAAGACTGGATCATCAAGCTGGATACTGTTTCACTCTTTTTCTTTTCCATTAACTTGATAAATATGCAAAAAAAAATTATTTGTTCACAATCTCATTTAATGTGTGTGGTGACACTATTTACTAAAACTTAAAACAAATGCAAAATTAGGACAACTACAAAATTAAAACAAATGCAAAATCAGGACAAATACAAAGTTAAAACAAATGCAAAATTAAGAAAAACACAAAATTAAAACAAATGCAAAATTAGGACAAATACAGAATTAAAATAAATTCAAAAGTAAAATGTTTGTATTAAAATGGTAACCTGTACTATAAGTTCCATGATCAGTATTTCTGTATTAAAAAACCTCAATGCACCATAAATCTGAAACTAAACATGTCAGTTACATTCAATCAAAATTTAATTTTAATACTAATCATTTCAATATGTCATTTCCTTTACAGGTGCACCCATTGCAAAAAGCTGGCACCAGACTACGAGCGGGCCAGCGCCGAACTGAAGGAAGTGGGCATACCGTTGGCGAAGGTAGATGGCGCCACTGAAGTAAATCTGAAACACCAGTTCAACGTGACGGCCTGGCCGACTCTCAAACTGTTCAGAAATGGACGACCGTACGAATACAAGGGACCTCGCGATACCAGAGGTATTTATCTTTTGTCCAAATATATATATATTTTTTTTAATTTATTCCATTTCATATTCTGCTGACGAACACAATTTTGCTCCCTAATAATTACAGGTATCGTCAAGTACATGAAGGAGGAAAGCGCTCCCGCTTCGAAAGAATGTGTCGGCGTCCAACAACTGGAGAACTCTTTTGATAAACTCGCCGCCACCGTGGTTGGTTATTTCGAGAACAGCAATGACGAGCTCTACGAGGAATATATCGCTACAAGTAAGTGTTTTTAAAATATTGTAAACTTCAGCCTTTTATCATGGGTTCTGTCGTTGAAATTTAAATGATCATTTATTTCCTCGACTGTTTCAAGCGTTCGACATCAGAGGGCGTAACACGTTTCTGCACACCTTCGACAAGAGCGTGATGAAACACTTCAAAGTGGAACCGGGAACTCTGACCGTTTATCAACCGGAAATATTTAAATCCAAATATGAGAAATCAAAGCACGAATTTTCAAAGGTGGGGAATGTTCCGAATTTACGTGCTCCAATTTTTGTGCGTTTGTTTTAGATAGCTATTTAAGTGTGAGTAATTTTTTTTTTCAGATTGCATTGATGTTTCTGAATCCATTTATTATTTATTTAAATGTTGATCTCTAGAAAAGCGGAACGTCAGCAGAAATCGAAGAATTTTTGCAAAAGAGTGTCTTGCCCCTGGTTGGTCACCGTCACAGAACCAATCTGGTTAATTTATACCACCGAAAACCACAGGTGGTGGTTTATTATGACGTCAATTTTGGCCTGCAGTACCGAAAAGGTGATCATTTTATTTATTTATTTGTTAACAGTAAATGTTTCACAGATTCCACATGATCATCAGCTGTCTTTTCTTAAATATTCCTTGGTAGACTGAGTTTATATCTTGTGTCAAATATCGGCTATCGCGATAGAATAAATTTATTTTCATCGAATTCATCCACGTCTAGATTAAAAATAAAAGAAAAACTAACACTAAAGAAAAAATAAAATTGTTCGCTTACCGAATGCTTCTGCCCGTTACAGCTACCCAGATTGTCCGCACCAAGGTGGTAGAGGTGGCCAAAGATTATCCAGATATCTTGTTTGCCGTTTCCGACGAGGAGAAGTTCCAGGATGAGCTGAAGGAGTTGGGTCTAGACGACTCCGGCGAGGACGTCAACGTCGGATATTTCGACGCAGACGGCCTCAGATATCCGATGGAGCCCGTGGAGGACTTTGAAGAGGAGCACCTGCGGTCCTTCGTCGAGGCTGTGCGAAATGGTCAGTCCATTATTATTTTTTAAAACAGAAAGAAATACATAGACATTAACGATTACAGATTGTGATTGCCATTGATTAATTCTTCGTTATTTTGTAGGTCTGTGTCTTTAATATTATACATCAATTTTTTTTTATTCTGACCGGTTTTTACAACCTTTCATCTGAGATTCATCTCTTACAAACTGTAAATCGAAAAACATTTTTTTTACAATTTCTTAAATTATTTGCAAAGCATTTTTTCAGTATTTCAATGTTTGTAAGCATTTTTTTTCACAAGTTCTTCAAAAATTCTTTGACTCAATGATTTATGTTGAAATTCTACCTATCACTCTTTGCCTTCGTGTTTATCAATATTTTTTAATATTTACTAAATATATCGGAGTTATTAATATAAATATTAAATTGGGGTAATATTTATATTATCCTTCGTCAAATAATTTAGTATTTGCCTTCGTGTACAACCATTAGTAATATTTATTTCACTGATTACTGATTTCTGCTCTCTGAAATTATCAAAATTGATCACCAATTAAATTTTCTTCTTATTCCTTCCACACGTTCAGGTGAAATTAAACCACATTTGAAATCGCAGCCGATCCCGAAAAGCCAAGATAGTCCCGTCAAAGTGATCGTTGCGAAAACCTTTGAGAACATCGTGATAAAAGGAACCAAGAACGTCCTCCTCGAACTGTACGCCCCCTGGTGTGGTCACTGTCAAGCTCTGGAACCTGAATACGTGAAACTGGCGAAACGATTCGAGAACAACGAGGTTCGTCGCAATTAATTTAATTATAAAATAGTGATTAATACACAGCATTGGGTTCGTTCTTTTTAAAAAAGGAACCAGTTTCCGTTCCAGTTCCTACATAAATTAAAAGTAAACTGGGCGTTCCAAGTTGTTATTCAAAAGGATCTTGGAACTTTTTCGCTCCAACAATTAAAAAATATAATAAAATAATTTGTGAAATAATAAATACCTCGTTTGTAGACCTCGTTGTTCTTAAAAAATTCAAAAACTACACGACATCACATCTAAAGAACATATGCCGATTTGCAGGCACAGATCAAAAGCTTTAAAACAGATTATAATTTTTAACTTTTACAAATTCACTAGTAGATAATTTAAGGTTTTGGTAAAACCCCGTTCCAGTTCCTCAAAAATAGAAACCAATTCCCGTTCCAGTTCCAACATAAATTGAAATAACTTAAGCGCTCATACGTTCCTCAAAAAAGGAAGCAGTTCCTAGGAATGGAACTTTTCCGTTCCGTTCCTACCCAATACTGCGTCTAGCAGGATTAATCATTGGATCTTTCGTTCGATTCCCCATTTTATTTTTCAATAGGATGTGCTGATCGCCAAAATGGACGCCACCGCCAACGACGTCATCCCTCCTTATAAAGCGGACGGTTTCCCCACCATCTACTTCGTGAGGGCGGGCGAGGGTCGCAACCCAATCTTGTATGACGGTCCCGACCGAAACATCAACACGCTCACCAAGTTCGTCAAGAAGCATATGAACGCGTTCGACGGAGATTCCGATGACAACTTGAGTGAGGACTCCGAAGACGGGGACAAACTCAAGGATGAATTATAAACATTCCGAGAAAATCCTTGACCGAAAAGGAAAATCCTTGACCTAAGAACACTTCAAGTATAAACTTCAAGTATCATCGGTGAATCAATAAATGACATATCATGTGATGTATTTTACTAAATGTCGACGTGACGATTTTATGTTTGATTTTAAAGAAATTGGCAATTCAGTTTAAAACCGAAATTTTGAAGATTTTTCTGTATTGAATATAACTGCATCTGGGCGATTTTGTTTTGCAACAAACATATAATTTACAATTGAGTCGCAAACATGTTTGGCAGGTGTTCTTTTAAATGACGTAACGTCAGTGTTAGCGAAGCAAATTTTTTTTTTTGCAACTCAAAATTATTCACGTGTTTCTAATCTGGTTAAATTATAAAAAAAACCATCAATATTCGGTTAAAGATAACTTACTTTTTACAAAACCGCATTACAACGAATATTTTTATTATTATTGAAATATTTTTTTAATTTAACTGATGCAATGTCACAAGATTTCCAAGTATAGATCTACGTACGCGTTTTTTTCTCTTAAACTAAAAAAAAAAGTACATTTTTTCGCGTTGCTCACTTTGTGATCACTTGTTGCATTCCAATGGTGTTGTGTGCTACAAGCTGCCCTAATCAATTCGCATTTGCTTGAAGTGGACAAGCAGGGCGATGTGCTGTAGTACTTAACGGCGCACTCGGAGTATTTTTGTGGTTTAGGGGGATGTGATATTTTTCTAAGGGAAACCAAATTTTGGTGAGTGCATTTGATTTTTTTGTGAGTATTTTTCTACAAGCGTTATATTAGATCTCAACCTTCACACTTTGTCGTTTATTATTTATTTTTGCATTTACAATTACAATTATAATTACAATATATACCCGCAAGCAGCCCCTTTTAGGGGGGCCAATGGCGGGGGTCAAAGACCAGTTAAGGACAAAGATGGGGTTATCCTTATGTTAACAGGCTCTGTATTCGAGACTCTGTTTATACTGAGCATCTTTAATACGAGCGTATTTTATCAGTTTATTTCGGGCATTTGCATTTCATTTTTCATTTGTACATGAGATACTTGGCCGGAATCGAGGGATAAGAATTAATAATAAGGTTAATTTAATTTTTATTTCTGAAATTCCGTGAAAGGTTGTTCAGTAATTTTTTTTATTTAAATCATCGCCTCCATCATCATTTATTGAAGAAGTGTAGAACACAACAGGAAATTCTATGGAGAATAACGAAAGCCCGAGCCGGGAATCGAACCCGGGACCACCGCACACATAGCGGATGCTCTACCGCTGAACTATTTATTACCTAATTCTGCTTGGTCCTTTTTGGAAAGTTCGACGAAAGCTGAAGAATCGTCGATCCAACCGACAAAAACTCGACCTGCGGTAAGATAAAATGATGATGTGCAAAAAAATAATATATTTGAGATAGTGAGTTTAATGTATGTGACTACACAAACACTTACCGAAAGGTGCAAATAACTGCATCAGATCCGACGTCTTCCATTCCTTGGGAAATTTAACGTGGAACACGTGATCCCTATTTGGTTTCACTGCAAAGAATAAGACTAAGGTCGAGATCACTTCGCCAAAACGGGTTTGTTTGGCCTAACGCTAGTTTAAAAAAAAATCAGGGTGTTGATTAAAAGATATTCATCCATCTTCGCGCGTTAGAGCCATAAATGTTAAAAAATTCTATACAGTGTGAATGGGGTCTAACGCAAGCGTATACGACAAAAAAATTTGATAATAAAAATATATTCCAATTTTGACAACTATATCAAAAAGACACTTAAAAAAACTGGTTGGGTAATTAATTTAGCTCGAATCTATAAAAAAATAAACACATCCTGATTGAAAGAAAAATATACGCCCATAAAAATTACAGCAGAAAAACAAAAAACTTAACCAGGACCAACGAAGTTGAATAGAAGCTAGAGTGCAATAGATATTACACCAACATGTTCAATTAGACTACCGATTTTCAAGAGGTCAGGTCACGCATAAAACGAGTCAACAAGGGAAAGCGTCAATCATGAAAAACTTCAGACGTCAAATAAATAAGCGGCAAATTTTTTTTTCAGATTCACTGTAGTGAATATCACTGAAGGAGGTTTTGTGCCCCTCTTAGGGTTTTAGGGGTTGTTTGTTAGGCCTTGCAGTGAGGGACAATATGAAAAACCCCAATGTTCTAAAAGATCAAAAATAAAAAATGACAATCACAAAAAAAAAACGTCGAGCTGCAATCATCAAGTAAAGCAAAGTAAAAATACCCATATTTGAAGTTTAAAATATCTGTTACTTTTTTCATTAGTTGTCGTTTTTCATTTTGACGCTTTCCACCCTTTTCATTCCATCATAATCAGTCTAAAACTACGTTCTTCTCATAGGGAATAATTTCAAAAATAGGGAATAATTTTAATTTCAAAAATAGGGAATAATTTTAAATTCTCTGTCAGATATGGTAAACGTCAAAAATGGAAAGTGACAGTGGCCGCAGCCATGGCGAAAACTCCCATCCGCTGAGTCAGTCACGTCCGCCATATTGGAATCGGTCACCGCACTCACATGTATTTAAATTCGTTGTCGACGGCATAGCCTGGGCAATTAATATCGAGATGGATGACCAGGCGTGCATAACCTGACCGCGTAAACGTCAAAGCCTGGCTCGTAAAAAAATGAAGCCCTCAACCAACCAACCAACCAACCACCAATAACTAAATCAATAAAAATAGACAAGAAAAATATATCTTACGATCCTCTCCGGCCAGATTCATGTAGGGGATATCGTGGACCATCATCAGGTATAACCTGACAAAAAAATAAAGTGAAAAACAAGGCAATATAAATTTCGACGATAGCGACAAGTCGGTTAACGTTGATCAGGACGTAACGTGGAGACTACGTCGTTCACGAGCCGTTTACGACTATCTGGTTATAAGCTTAGAAAGATTGGTTAAGCGGCCCACCACATGGCCGGGCCATTCGATGTGCACGGCGGGCTGTTTCGGGGTAGCAAATAAGTTCATTAGATGGCGCTGCCCAACGTTCAGGAGAATTTCTTTTCGCCTGTGTTGCTAAGGGAATGTCTGAAGGTCACATATTGGACAGTTCCCTGAGATCGAGAGCGTCTGCCGGGAATCGAACCTGGGATCGTTGTACCAAAGCCAGACGCAATAACAATTGTGCATAATGTTTAGACAGTTGTCTTTTTGAGACCGTTTCCAGTCTTTTATTTTAATTATTAAATTTTAAAAAAAATCAAACATAAAAAATAGCGTTCCAATAGCGCCACATATTTTACACAAGTTGAGCTGAAAATTGACGAATCTTTAGAATGCATTGGTAGACGCGAGCGCAGTTTGCCATTTTAACGGCTGGGAGCGCTCGCAGCGCCGCATTGCATAGCGCATGTGAGCGTATAGCGATAATGAGCATAATTTCAAAGCTCTTGCACAAAATATTAATATCTAATAATTTTAACATAATGACGTGAGACGGCAAAATGTACGAGACATTAATGAAACGATTAATATGGAACGAAAAACAGAGGCAAAAATTGGTCGGAATCGCAATAATATATCAGCCAACTGACGGTCAGTTGGCCAACAGCGTTGCCCGACAGATGGCGCGAAGTGCGTCATCACAGGCTGTGGCGCGATAAGCCTATGCTTCTCCGTCCCGGGTTAGGCCGGACAGAGATCGCGCCCACTAGGAAACGCCCAACAAGTGTCAAGGAAATAAATCAGAAAAGTTACGATTATGCAAATCTTGTTTAAATGCCTCTGGGGAGATAATCTTATAGGCCGCCAGACGATATAATTGTTTGTTTCATTGGTGTACGTCTATCGCATTCTCTCATCGGTAACGCGACAGTCCCGGGTTCGTTTCCAGGATACGGCTCTTGTTTATTTGATCCCGGATTACAGGTGAAAAAGTGCCCCGTAATAAAATTGGAGATTTCTCAACGGACAGTTCTGCTCACTGGCCAAACTGGTCAACTGGTCTTTTGACCCCCGTCATAACCCTTCCCCCAAAGAGGGCTGCTTGAGGGTAGATGTTGCAATTGTATCAATTATTCAAAATAAAATAAGAATTGGTGACATATTCAAATGAAAAAGAAGGTAAACATCAGTAACAATCACCGGCCATGACACCTAAGTGCCTCCATCACAAAACACAATGGACATCATAAAATTCCTTAAAACCAACTCACTGCTGATGGAAATTCAACTGAAAATTTACAATGATCCTCCCTCACAGTTAAATAATCTAAATAATCGTGACAAAATAAGATACGCTCGTCGCGCATCCAAGCTGAACTTTCGAACTGCGAAACGCCATTTGTAATTCCGATTGAGTTCTGCAATTCACCTAAGTGGTTTACAGGCAACCCATGTACACGTGGATATATAACGATACGTATATATAACGACACTTCGGTCGAGGGCTGCGCACATGCGAGTCTGCATGTGGCGAGCGGTGGTAGAAAGAGAGAGTACGGGGCGATTAAAACCTTTTTTCGCCGGTCATAAAAATTTTATGAGTCACGTCCACCCAATAATTTTTCAACCTTTTAGTTACATATCGCGAGCCAGCATACGAAATCAACGTTGCGAAGATTCTTTTCGGGGGGGTTTGTCTTCGCCGGACAAACCCCTCTCTCCACAGACTCGAAACTAGACAACAGCATCCGCGAACAAGTATAACGTGCGGCCGGACCCTCAACTCAGCGAGGTCGAAGACCTAAAGTGCGGGAGTCGTAGATAACATGACCGAGGACCGCGAGTGAAACAGTATGGCGTCGTCCCCTCCCAGACCGAGACCTAGCACCCACTCATAGCGGGATTTGCGCCCCCTCCCCATTCTGGCGGAAAAAATGAATAATCAATTTAAATGTCTTCTGATGATCGAAATACCTGCTCACAAAATGAGAGGAAAAACCAGACCCAATTTGTTAGGTGGACTAGACGGGATAGATTGATGCAGCCGATTGAACCAGTAATAATATATTTATGTCATATAAATGCAGCCTATTTAACCAGTAATTAAAAAATATGTCGCTTGAATTCAGCCTGTTTAACTAGTAATTAATTGTAAAAGTATACCATAAAATATACGTGGTTAGTAAAAGTCGACAAGAATACTCGTACATATATTGTCATCATGTCAAGTTTAAAACGCATCGAAAGATGTATTCTAATTTCAGTGCGTTTAACCCGCAAATAAATAAACACATTCCACCGTAGAAAGGCCTCTGCCCATGTTTAACAACATAATACTCTCACGTAATCGTTAATTACCCGATTGAGACATCAACGAGCGTACATCTCCCTCGGTAACCGAGTTACGCCGGTCAGGCCTCAGGGGAAAATAGGTAGCCCTTCGCATATACCGACACGCATACCAGTCTCATTAATATTCCACTTACAACAAGAAAAGGGTTAAAGGGGTGTGTGTGTTTCTGTGAACGACGACGCGATGTGGCAACAGCAAACCATCCTCCATCCAACATTCACTCCCCCTCCCCCCACACACACCAAAAAGTTCCCTAGACCACCTGTTGTTGCACTTTGGATAAATATTAATACAGGGTCCTTAGTGAAAACAGAAATTTAGCTTCCATGACATTCATTACCTGACCAAAACCGAAATTTCCCTGACCAAAACTGAAATGCTCCCTGACTTTCCCTGATCAAAATAAAAAATTTACCCGACTTTTCAGTTGCCATATATTTTTACTCACCGATGGGGTTTTTATTATAGAAAAAAGTGCATAAAGCGCAATATTCTTGTAAATTGCAACTAACGCAAAGAACATGGAAAGAGTGCTCATAGCAAGAATTTAAAAAAAAAATGGAACACCTATAGGTAAAGAACGATCGAGCGCAGCGTGAACTGTTTAAAAATTGACTAACTTTGATAAATACATGTTCACAGAAAAAATCCCATAAAAAAATGTTAAAAAAAATATAATTAATAAATCAACGGAGTATCCGGAGAAGTTGTTTTACTGCTTGACAACTACAATTAATCTGAACAAATTAATTTCGTCCATTTCAATGCCTGATAGTGCGGCAATTTATTACTGGAGTTCAATAAGTATCTGGATGGATTTCAATGAAATTCGGTACAAAAACATTATCAACTCTTACAAATCACTCGGAAAAATATCAATTCCTGGGGAAGAATTTTTCCAAACATTTTGGATGAGCGCGTAGACCACTCTCGAGAAGTGCGGTTTGCTGTGCTTTGCACCCCAACCACCGCAACTCACCGCTTCAATTAATCTGGTTAAAA
>JAUJYS010001027.1:0-19105 GCA_033995665.1 Melogona broelemanni | reverse complement strand
TAGGGGTTAATTCGTATAGATATCGACATTTAGACAATAAATATGTAATCAGCACCTTCTGTCATCGTCGTCGTTCATCATCGCGATATTATTGGCCCATGATGGCGGACGTGTTTCGCGGTAGCTCCGCGTTCTTGGTGTTTTTTAACACGGTGTTGTTGTGTTCAACTTAATTGTTTCCTGTGAGAGGAGAAATAATTATCAAGTAATTTATGGCGAGAGTTTAGACGGATATTTTGGTGCGATTATTGTTTGCATAAATCCTACGGAAAGTGTTCACTGGGTGAGTTGGGACTATGATATGGCGGATTTCGCCTTGTTTAGGGTTGGGACATTCTTTGTTCTTGTTTTGTCGGCTCTGGGGTCTCCTGCTGAGAGGGCTAATGAAAATAAAATAACTGTTGATCGTGGGAATGGAAAAAACTTATTTGAACCCAGATTGTTCGGGCAATGCTCGTCGCTGATACTCTTCCGCCATACCACGACGTTGTACCAAGGTATGTTTTTTGATGAGGGACCTGTTGTCGTGTTGCCCCACATTCTATACTGGTTGGGGTGGGATCGTTCCGGGCATTTCTCGAGGTTGCTTTCGTTATCTCGGTGGATTTTTGAAGTAAGTAATTACTTGAATTTTATGGGAAGGGCAACCACAAGAACTAAATCTAGGTTATGTGAACGAGAATCGTCATTGAAACTTTTCCATCTTGTTATAAAGTTGGACCACGGTACAGCTTGGGTTGAGGGACCTATTGTCATGTTACCCCACAACCTTTATTGGTTGAGGTGGGATCGATCCGAGTGTCTCTTGAGACCGTTCTTGATGGCTCGGTTGGTTTCTGATGTTGATAGTTGTTTGGAAAGTATGGGATGGCTTTTCGAAAAAAAGGGTTGTGGAATGGCTACAAAAAACGATGATAATTGCTACCTCGGACCCATTGCCGTATTGCTGTGTATTAGTCATGAAAGTCATGAAACGATACCAGAACAACAAAAGTTTAATTTTGGTCGATCAAAGTTCCTTTTGGAACCCTCCATGTCTCGATTGAGTCCCTTTAGATATGAATTTTCGAGTCTTGCTGAGAGGATAAATAGAAAAGATTACTGTTGGATGGAATCAATATGTTATAAAGAATCAGATTGCTCAGATATTTATAAAAATTACCTGTTTTAAGATTAATAAATACTCAACGCTGTAAAAGGGTTGCACTGGTTGAGTTTTTGTTTGGAACCGTCAAACTATTTGAAATTGATGTCATGGAGCCGAATCACCTAAGTTCTACGGACGGGGTAATGAGAACTCGATTCTGCTTTTTCCTTGGAAAAACAATAACGGATTTGTTTACCAATGAATACACAGTAGTCCCCTCTGATGGGATACTGGATGGAATATATACTAATTCACGACTGGGCCAATGCTGGTCAGACTGCATCTATCGTTACTTAGTGATGATTGCTGTTTTTATTGCCAGTGAATACTGCGCTGGGAGCCATCACCGAATTGGTCTGACATCGTCGCTCACAGAGTTGGATCACCATCTGGATCAGAAAGATTTACTGCAAAATCGACTTGATGTGCCTATTGGAGGTAGGAGATCAATACAGTGTACTGGTGAATTAGAATTAGAATTAGGATCTCATGAAATAACTATTCCTAATCTGAATGATCAATGTGATTTATCCTTTCAAATTGGCATTCTATATGATTTATTAACTGACGATCTAAATCAATTTTTTGTGGATAGTCGGGAAGATAGATCAGTTACGAGTCACCTGTCTTTGGAATCTCCTGGTTCCTGGACAATCCTGAATGGAGCTATGTCCCTGCCGGACTCACGGTGGGCTTTTGAGGATAACGACCTCTGCATTATAGGTAGGCATCTTTCAGAGGGTTGTGGTCTGAATTTTCAAACTGGGGACGAAGTAATTATGGATTTGATGTTGAAGTGCGACATAATGCTGGATAGTTTGGACTTAGTACAGTTGTGTACAATTGTCGATATTGAGACTTACTGCTTCGTCGTATTGCCTATGCTACCGAGTGCTCTGGCTTCAGAGACGCTGCCTGGCATTGCTGATTGGGATAACTCGGGTGGATCTGAGAATATTATAGAGAATTTTGATTCAAGTTGTGAGTATGAGCGGATGCGGGATAGGCATTGGTGGGCGGGGGATGGAATATCTATCTTTTTTCGTAAACTTTCATACAATCATAGATTCCAATATAAGGCTGGCAGGGACCGACTTAGATCCAGGGGTGGCTCCTGGTGGCGTGGTAGACTGGCCTCGTCAAATCGACCACTTCGATCCTTTGTGGGAGAGATAATTGAGAAAAATAGTCCTAGTACGATGAACAAAAGCGCTAACTTTAAAAATTTGGAATCTATCCTGCAGGTGGGACTTACACTCGAGAAGACTACAACTGGAATTGTTTCTTGCCTCGCTGACTACACACCCTTTGCGACTCCTCTTTTGGGGATACTCAACAAGGATTTGCCAATAAAAGAATTGTGGACTGAGGGTCTTGATAGTGTCGATTCAATGAGGCATGCGGGAGTTTCTATGAGTGATACTTTAAAGGAGCCTATTTTTACCTCCGACATTGATAAGAGTATTGATCCTACTAATACTATCGAACTTGAGTCTTGCCAGATCACAAGCTCTAATCCATCTAGAGCAGAAGGATCACTGCGATCAAAAAGAGCAGCAGAAAGAACCCCCTCTCCATTGACTAACAAAAAACAAAATTGCTTGATGGATAACATGGAAGATCCTGAAGATGATGGAGATGTATCATCTGACCAACAGTTAGACGCCCCCTTGTCCTTGAAATCCATAAATAAACTATTCGAAAAAAAATTTCAAAAAAACAAATGATTGAATACAAAGAACTTTCAAGAGCGCAAACTAATAAAAATCGAGATTCAGTCAGGACGTTGTCGGATACGGTCAACAACCTTAGCACTACTATTAAATCAAGGCTTGACAAAATTGAAAATAGATTTACCTCTATTGAACATGGCAATGATGAGATGAGGGGAGAGATTAAAGAATTGAAGGAGGACTCAGCTCAAAGGGATGATAGCTACAGAAAGTTGTTCCTTAAAGATGGACCGGTGGGACGTCTTGAGGAAAGACTTAACAGAATGGAGTCGTGGAGAACTTATGAGCAGGGAGAAAACTTAAGAATTTTAAATATACTAGAAAAACAAGAGGAAAAACTCGTCACCTGCTCAAAAGGAGTACCTAAGAATCTACCACAATTCGATATAGAACTCAGAAAAAAAATGATATCGACAATAAACACCAGCCAACAAAGACAAAATATGTCTTGTGTCTCGATTCAAAATTTGCCATTCTTTCCTGACGAAGACTTAGTGGAATTATTTTTGGAAATCTGTAAGGCTATAGACGTCCTGGCTGAACGTCGTCATATTGTTGATATTCATCGACTAACACCTATTGATGGAGGAATGGGGAAAATTATTGTGAGAATATCAGATAAGGCGGTGAGGGATTCTATCTTTAAGCAAAAAAAGAAACTAAAGGAATTTGACGCACGACTGATCTGTCCCCGCTTCCCACGAGATCTTAAAATATACGTCAATAATCTTCTAACTAGAGAAAATGGAAAATTGTTGATGTGTGCAAAGCAACTATTGAGACCACCATATTCATTCACTGGGGTATGGGCCGATGACAGAGGAGTCTTCGCAAAAAAGGACATCAACTCTAGACCCCAACTGATTAGATTCGAGGAGGACATCGATGAGTTGATGAATAATCCTAACAAGAAAACGAAACCACTCACCTGCCTAACTAGATACTCTGATGATCTTAACTACCATTCCCCTCTAACTGCAGGTAATGTTGAGCCACTTGGAAAACAACGAGGCAATAAACCAGAGAAAACCCTTACTGGATTAAATACTAGCTCTGAAGGATCGGAACTGGAGGGTGCAGTGGGAGGAGCCATTGAGGAGAACCAGCATTTATTTTTCTCTCCTGTTGTTAAGAGCAGGGGCGGCATTGAAGCTGAGTCCCTTGTTCATACAGACAGGATGGATGATATGGATATGGACTCTCAGAGATCAGCGGTCCAAGCTGAATTTATTATGCCAAAACAGAGAGGGAGACCACCAAAAAACAGGCGTCCAAAACAACAACAACAAACACAAACATCAGACGAGTCAACAGGTCAAGATGAGAGTCAGGGAGTTAGGAAAAAGATTCCAAAGGGTAGTAAGCCCAGAGGATGAAATAAACTATAAACTAGACGAATCCCCTTATGGGATTGGATCTAGTGTGAATATGAATATGCGTCTGAAATATGGAATACTACCAGTTTTTCTTTTGGACTTGTATAATCTCATGGCTTGTTATTTGACCTCTTTAAATTTTGATATACCTGAGTTAAGACTACGCTGTACTGATGGGAGCCTGGGAATTTGGGTCAACTGCGTTCGACTTTTGCGGGGGCGTTGGCATTTTTGTTGTTGTTGTTGTTATCACTTATTGGAGTCAGGGCATTTGGATATGTGGAAATTTCTCCCTGTGTATCGAGTAGTTGAGATTGTTGAGGTGATCTATGCATGTTTGGAGTTTCCTAGTTTGTGTGATTACTGTTTGTTTATAATTGTTTATTTTCGTGGAACAATCATTCATTATGAATAAAATGCATAATTTGCCTCCAATGATGGTAACTCAAAGTGATGTTGGTCATCGTTTCTTTACGTCTGAAGACTGTAAGAAATCTGTACTCTCAATTTACTATATGAACATACGATCAACAGCAAAACATCTTGATGAATTATTGTTACAGCTGGGAGATAGGGTGGATACCTTGGACGTAATAATCTTAGTTGAAACTTTTCTAAACTCTAATAATGTTCAGGCCTTTGGAATTCCTCATTTTAGTCATTACCATCTTGGAGATAGGGTTGGATGGAGAGGTGGAATCTCCTTATACCTGAGGAATGGATCGGATTTTATATTCGTGCAGAGAAGCCCAATTTTAAATGTTTGTACAACATTCCAGTATCTTCAGGGTTCGTTGATTTCTAAACACAATGGAGCTACTTATGATATTCTGGCTGTTTATAGGAGACCTTGTAATCAGAGCACTGAACAGGATTTATTTATGGAACAGTATACGGTACTGCTGGAATCCCTTCTCCCTCAACCTCTTATAATTGTCGGAGATTTTAATATAGACCTTGTTAAAAAATATCATAACGAAAGGATAACTGAGATTTACACCGAGCTAATGGCCGAACTGGGAATGATACCGATGATTAATATACCGACAAGAGTCACTGGGCACTCAGCTACTATAATTGACCATATTTTTCACAACCTTGCGGACTGTGAAGCAAAAGCTACAGTCCACCAGATTTCTATTACAGACCATTATTCTCTGTCCTTGTGCGTTAATAAAAATATGGGATTGAATCATCGTATCCCAGGTCCTTATAATGAGGGAGATTCTAAACTTGATGCTAGTGTTACTTTGCTGGATAAAGGAAAACTTATTAAAGGTCTGAATAATTACAACTGGGATAATTTTTATAAAATTAATGATGCAGACAAGGCACTCAAATTTTTTTACAACGCTTATAGAGATGTTTCGAGCGATGCAAAATTAGAAATTACTAGTGGTCGGAGAAAAGATAAAAGTTGGCTATCTGGAAGTTTAAAGGTCGCAATAACTAAGAAAAATATACTCTTAAAACTAGCTAAAAGATTTCCTGGAAGGCAAAGACTGGTAAACTATGCTTATAGCACAAGGAATAAAATCAATAGAGATGTGAAAAAAACTCGGGTTGAGTTCTACGCTAAACTTATTGTTGATAGTAAATCATCTAGGGAGCAATGGAGTTACTTGAAGACACTTAGCAAAGGGGAAAGTTCTGATGTTTTCCGAACATATCCTCTGAAACTCTCTACAGGAGAAGGACCAGAGACACCTGACTTTGATGGAAGACTGCTTAATGAGTTTGGTAATTATTTTTCTGAGGTTGGACCTCGTGCTACACTTTCATGTAGAACGAATACAAATAGTTTTACTGACTCCCCTAATGATAGGAGAAATTACGGGGGTATGATTATTCTTGACTCAACTCCGAATGATATCCTCCAAATCCTCTCTGCGGCCAACAGAAGGAAGGGCCCTGGCCCAGATGGAATAGCGATGTCAGTACTGATTGATTGCAAAATGATAATGTCACAGGTCCTTTCGCATCTCTTTAATGTTTTTATTGATACTTCAACAATCCCGGCTAGTTTTAAAGAAGCAACTCTCATTACTATATATAAGGGGGGTAATATTAATGATTATAAGAATTATCGTCCCGTATCTATATTGAATGCTGGACATAAACTTTTCGAACGATATTTAAAATCTAAATTTGATCGCCACTTTTTTATAAATGATATAATTGCTCACAAACAATTTGGATTTCAGAAAGGTAAGAGTATTCAGGCAGCCTTGTACGATTTTATTTGTACAACGAGAGATCACCTGGATAGCTTTAAATTTAAAACAGGGGCCATCTTTCTTGATGTGGCTAAGGCCTTTGATTGTTGCAATCATGATCTCCTCTTGTTCAAACTCAATAGATACGGGATAAGAGGGAGGGCACTGGCGCTGATGACCAGTTATCTTGGTGGTCGATCATTTAGGGTCAAAAAGGGGGACAAATACGGTGATCTGTATAATCAATCCTGCGGGGTGCCTCAAGGCTCGGTGCTTGGTCCAATGCTTTTTCTGCTTTATATTAATGATTTATTTAATTTGGACACGGTGGGTCAACTTTATGGATTCACGGATGATACGGCATACTTGGTCAAGTCGGGCACAATGATTTCATTGAATTTAGTAATGCAACGTGATTTGGATATGATAGCTGCATGGTTCGATAGGAACGGATTGAAGATCAATGTTGATAAGACAAAGGCAATGTGTTTCGGTTACTCAATATTTCATACGTTGGCTCTAAAACTTGGGGGGACTGACCTTGAATGTGTAAATAGGATAAGATATCTGGGATATATTATCACAAGAAATCTCTTATGCCATGATTATCTTGACATTCTTTGTTCTAAACTGAAGTCAGCTATTGCCCTGATTAAGAGAGCGTCAGTGTTATTGCCATTTAAATATCGCTTGTTACTTTACAACGCATATTTTGTGTCCCATCTGACATTATTTATTATTTTTTGGGGCTCAACTGAGAAATTTGAATTGCTTAGACTTAATCGTATTCAAAACTCATGCATTCGTGTTCTTACGGGTACCTCAAGATTACAGCATAGGGATATTGGATCTATCGCTCTTTATAAAAAATTGGGTTTTCCACAACTTGTAAAAATATATAAAACCTCACTTCTTCTTTTTGGAACTCAAAAGCGTAAAAGTTTTAAATTTGAAAGATTTAAAGGCCCCCCCACTACAGGTGGACTTTTTACTTATGGTTATATTGTGCCTGAACGGACCAAACAAACCTCATATCGCTCCCCTAGAGATCAAATTATGATTGCCCTTAATCAACTTCAACTACGAATTGATAATATCAACATAAAACGTTTTAAAACAAGGTTAAAGTTAGAATTTAAAATTTTATTTGATTCCTCTGACCCAAAAAATATTTTTATTGATGAATTAGGCATGAAGCCTCTCCCAGGTGACTGGCCTATATATCTCCCTAGAAACTTTGCATATGGGATTAATGTCAACGTTAGTGATTCTTCTACTGAGTGAAAAGGAGAGAGATTAAAATATATTATATGGGATAAGATAAAGACAGGTTGAAACTACACAAGGATAAAACAGAAATTGTATTGTGTCCTACTGAAACAGTCAGATTATAATTGGAGTTGATGATTATAGGGAACTTGTTAATAAAATTTAAGATGGGGTTTGATAAAATAATATAAAAATAAAAAAATAATATAAAAAAAGGATAAAAAAAATAAAATAAAATAATATAGAATGATTTCTTTGAGGACAGGATTGGTTGTGGGGGCGAAGAGTGGTCCGGCTGGAGTGATGGTCTCAAGAGGATTCCTGTTAATATATCGGGACCTCAAGAATTGATGTTATTGGAGGGCTGGGCGTTCTAACCGTCATAGTCGGGAATCCCTTTTTCATCTTTGGGTGAATTTGACCTGGACAGGGCGGGGGAGCTTGTTGATTGGGCTTCTGGTTTTGAGGATCGCAATGCGTTGGGGAGTAATTTGTGTGGATACATGGGGGGTCCGGGAGGGTGGTCGGAGGTGGTTTATTCAGATATTATGATTATTGTTTCGTGTTGCTGATCGTCACCTGTTCACAATCATGGGATAACTTTCCCATTGATGCTCATTGTGTTATTAAGACAGGAAGCTTTATTCTTCAACTCATATCTCTTCGAAAAAAACAATTTTCTTCATAAGAGTCTTGAATTTAACACGACCATCTCTCCTGGACCACTCTTTTGACCCTCTGATAATATACTCTTTTTGATAATATGAATAAAAACTTCAAGCATTGCGGTTGTTCTCCCGGATTGACCGCTCCAACTTCTCGGTGCCTTGGCTTTGTCCCTTCCCCGCCATCCCTCCCCCCCTACCTGCCACCCTCCCCACGTCTTGTTGGATTGCTCTCCGGTTCCTCTCCACCAACATGGTTTCCTTGAAACAAAATGAATGAAGTCTAAATCAGATTGTGTTATGGATAATGTTGTATAGAGTTCCAGTTTTTTAGTTGTTTATTTTATTTATTGTGGGATCTGCATAGAGAACATCTAGTTGATTTCTTTATGGATAAGTACGTTGATATAGATTAAGATATAAAGCTATTAACATGGAAAATAACTTACTTTTGATAAAATTTATTTATGATCTCACTCCTCTTCTCTCACAGAAAAATGAGTCTATTTTTATATCGTTGTGTCATCAGGGCTAGATGTTGCGATCGTTAATAGAGGTTTTACACCTCGGTAACCACTTTAGGTGGGGTCCTTCCTTTCCCTTTTTCCCTTCTTCCCTTTTCTTTTCTTTCCCCCCCCCCTCTCCACCACCCCTCATAGCAGTTGCCTTGGCACAGGCTAAGGGGTGGTTAATTCCTCCCTGCTTGTTGGGGAGTGATGACAGAGAGCGGATGCCCTCTGTCAAATCCTATCCTATCCTATCCTATGAACAGAAAATTTTTCAGTTGATTTTTTTCGCGAAAAATTTGAAAATAAGGAGTTGATCAACGCCCATGCCAAGTTTTAAGAAAATCGGTTAACTTTTCGCGAAGATATGTTAAGATGAATTTTTGGTGCCTTTTTTTTTGCCCACCCTGTATATATTTTTTCAACGCACAGAAAAAAATTGAAACAAATATTTGCAATTTTTTCAGAAATGCCCCTAAAACCTCGATGAAGTGGGCCTTAGTAATAGCCATGCAATCATTCATTTGTAAATGTTTTTTTTTTTGCACGGTTTTTAGAGGTTCTGTTAATAGCTAAACATCGATTACGTTAAATTTGTAGTGTGTGATTCGACGGCCGAGTTAATACATTTTGGTTATTTCGTTTTGATTCGAATATTTGCTGCTTTTTTTTCTTTTTTTTTTTTGAATTACTAGAATTTCTAATTTTTAAGTAAAATTTCCTTACCCTTATCCCTAATGAAGCAGGGAACTTTATTTCACATATTTGTTTGGTTTGTCGTAATTATCGTAAATTTGCTCATTTTAACAAGTTTTATTCATAATGAGGACAGGGAGCTTCCATAGGAACCATATTGTAGGCACTCGTTTATTTTCATTTTCATCCAATTATCATAGTAAAAATCATATTGTGTGCTTGATATTTTTGAACTCAATGTGATAAACATTAACTATCATAAAACCAGACGACAGCTATCGTGAGTTAGACAGGCGATCGAAGTTGGCCACCATGCTTATTTTCCTTCCGTGCCAGAAACCGAGACAAGAGATTCTCCTATCGCGAATCAATATGCTCGGTAAGCAATTTTAATAATTCAGAGGTGAAACGATGAAGATTACCTTCTCTCCTGTTCGCGACCTTTGCCCTTTCCATATTATAGAGAGCCGGCCGCTCCATTTATTTGCCTATGTACGGATGCCTGGCAAACTAGGGGAGAGGGGAAAGGCCCATGTTCGCCCATATGCAGTGGCAACACGGGCTGAGCAAATGATGTCGACAGCTAGCCAGCGTTAATGTAACGATCTGTCTAGATTAAAACACGTCTGGTAATCCTACTGAGACCTGTGCATTTTTAGTACATTTTTCATTAGACTTGTCCCCGGTACACGTGCTCTCTGGTGGCGTTGCAGTTGACCAATTATCAAAAACAAATGGAAGTATAACATTGCCACTATAACCTAAATTAATGTGTTGTAACAGGTTGAAGCGCGCGTATGAATATCATCAAGATGGAAATTATACAAGTAAAAAATGTCAGTCATGATCAATAATTGTCAATTGCAATTTTATTTTAGTTGTGCACTTTTGTAGTCATTCCCAGGTTGGAAACACTACTGTATGTGTGTTTTCACCATCTGTCACTAGGAGCAGTGGTAGACAATGCTATTTCTTGTTTGTGGAGAAGTTCGCCATCTTGCTAAGACACAACTGACTTTCCACTGACTCTGAGAGTCAGGTTTTGTTCTTTTGCTGCTAACAAGTTTGTAAGTGCCATCCAAAAAAATAATACAGTGTTTGGTACGCACTATTAGCTTCCATGGGTTTGTTGAACCCTAGAGAGACTATTTGCAATATACATTTCAACCCAAATGTCAAAATCATTTTTGGGAGATTAGAGCCCGCACACTGTCTACTGGCCAATAACTAAAATTTCGAAATGTTGCTGCAGGTGCATTAAGCTGCATGCGTGCTCCTGATGCGCTAAAATGACTACTCTATTTTCAATTTCCCACATCATATGACATATTGATTAAATTTTCGTGCCGATCAGAATTTATAGAGCTTTTGTGGCCGCATACAATGTACGCGTATTGTATTATAACGTACTGCATCTCGTTCAAATATGCCCACAAATTCGATGATAAAATGGTTTAAGGTCGCATGACCGAAATCCTTAGAGCTCGTGGATGGCAGCAGAGCGACGCAGGATGTGCATGTAGGAAAAATTAAATTTGTTTCCTAAATTTCATTTTGAAAACGATTCACTTTTGAATGAGGGAATTTTAAAAGTTTTAATAGTGATACTGGATCTGCACTGTACCTCAAGGCGGCGCTGAAATCGTGTTTTGGAAGGTGGACAGTTTGCAACAGTCGCCGTTAGTGGCGATTTCTAATTTGTCAATTCCTAATTCAAAGCTAAAGGCGCAGTAAACTATGAATGCGCGAGTGTCCAAATAAATTATCACTAGCTATCCGATTAACGTTTTATTTTAACTACGACGAAATAATTGATTACCTAGGACGCCAGAAGAGTTACCATAAACTGTTATGCCCTGTGTCTTATTTGAAGAAATCTAAAATGTAAACATTTTTTTTAATTCGCAGATCTCAGGAGAGTAAATATGGTTTCCGGACTGTGTCCACTCATTTGCCTGCGGACTAATAGGCACAGGAGCAGGAGATGTGCCTTATGGGTGAGTTTCTCATTTTCTCCTTTCTCACTACGCTCTTGCCAAGTTAACCCCGCGACCAATCTAAATTACAATTGGGAGCGTGAATCTGCGGGCGCTTGCGCCTGCCAGCCTGCGATCCTGCGAATACACGCCGAGCTTCAATTTGCCAACTCGCTGCAGAGGCATGACAAAGGTCGCGGGTTCAAATCCGGTTCCCGTGCTCGGCTCGCTGATTTAGTCAACAGTGGCCGACAGTGGCGTTGCCGGGCGCACGCATCAAAGAGTTAAAAGGTGTGAGCGCAGAGACTGCAGCTTTTGAACGGGTAGAAATGATTATCGAATATTTAATTTAGTTACTGTTGGTGGGAATTATAATTGAAATTTTCGTACCCTAGTCGGTAAAGTCTGACAGAATCTTTTTTTTTTAAAGTCCTAAGGTATAGTGGTTAGCGTGTTGGGCATACATTTGACGCGGAGTCAATTCCCGACGGAGATTTCCGGTATTTTTCGGGTTCGAAAATATTTTGGTTTACGCGCATCTTTTTTTTTTTGTTAGATCACCGTAGTGCTAATCACTAAAAGGATTACTGCACCCTCGTGTCTCTATGGAGATATGTGAGCGGCAGGGAAAGGGAAGGGAAGGGAAATGGTAGCTGGTATAGCCAGGCTGCAGGATCCACCCCTAAGCCTTGGACTCCCTAATGGAAGTTTAGGGGTGACACCAGTACCGCGGCTCGTCGAATAAACGAGAGCCTCTACCGGGAATCGAACCCGGGACCGTAGATTCCAGGACACTGGAAAAAATATGGCACCCATCACATACTCTATGATGTTTTACCGAGAGGGACAACTTTGTAGTGCCGCTATAAAAATAATATGCTCGAATCAAGGATTGGAATTTAAAAAAATAACGGTTTCGCTTGAATTATTAGTCGTAACATGCGTTGTCTATTGCTTGATAATTTCCGCTGTTACCAACTTGAGCTTTTATCGCCACGCGCAATGCGTTTCGCTATTTTTAGATATTGGTTCGTACCGAATAGTGCGGTTTGCTTTGCATGTTGCCGGTTCGTGTTCGCATCGGTGGTTTGGGTTTCCACGCAATGTCGGTAAGTAAACAGTGGTTGCTCGCTTCGCGGGGCAGCCATCTGTTCTTGCCTGCTCTGCTGCTGCGTTGCAACAGCTGGTGCAAAAAATGCGGTCGGTTCAAAGAGATGTAAGAGTGGATAAGAAACGCACGATGCTTCCAATGGAGAATTGAAATTTGCTAGCCGTTGACGTAGTGTTTCTTGAGGTTAAATGTGTGTTAGTCCCGCTAGCCACCTTGTACTGTTAACCTAGCACTAAACACGCGCAAAAGACTGTTCGCTCTCATGAATTGCTACGATTTGACTTCCTATTGAGTACAGTTGCATCTTGCGACTACATTTGCAATAAATTGCGAGTGGTTTGTGACGTAAATTGCTTCCGGCGGTCCTTGGAAGCGATTGCGCGATGAAGGATTTGGAGTGGCAAATAACGAATTTATCATTTCGTACGTCTGAAAGCAGAAAAAAATGAAAACCGGAGGAACGCTACTCGCTCAGCTCACAAGGACGATTTGGTTTCTTCAAATGCCTAGGGCCTGATGGCGTAATCATAGTCAACCCAAAGCAATATTTTAAAACGATAAATTCCATCTTAAGTAATTTCACAATCTATTATCCAAACAGAACGACGTGGGCGATAGTAGTCTAAACGATACAAATCGATTCTGATGCCATCATCAAATGTCTTCGACTGGGGCAATGTCGCAACTATGTCATTTTTGGGCTATGGGCGCCGCCATTACTGTCTGTCGTTATACTGTATGCGCTAGTTTGTGCTTGGACGAAAATACTTTGGCGTACGTAGACATATTTTTACATTTTCTTCCGCGGCCTAGCTTAGGCTTCGCACCTGGGTATATATCTTTAAGGGGTACCTGACAACAAACAAGTACTTGTCCCGAGGATTTAATTCCACTCCGAAGGACGGCGTGTATACGAAATTCTCTCTGCCGTAAATTCCGGAGGTCACAGTCGGGAATTGAACCCGCAATCACTGGCATAGTAGGCGAACACGCTACCACTAAGCCACACGATTCCTCTATCTCCCATCATCGATCGTGAGTGCACAACCGTCAACCAGAGGGCGCGCAGGGGGTGCCTCACGGCGACGTATACGTGTCACCCGTCGCTGCCTGTGACAAGGTATGACTGGGCGCTGACTCCGAACAGCTGCTCTCGGTTCAAGCTCACCCTGATCGTATTTATGGAGTCTCGTAAGCTCCTCGCATTGGGGCGTTTATAGTAAACGCAGACCATCAGCGCCTCCTACACTATATACACGCACTCGCAAGGTTTCTCTCGATAGAGAGCAGCTACCCGTTCGCCTTGCATCTCGCTTGGCATAGAAACCGCAGAGCTGGTCACAATAGGTGATTCAGGACAACTTTTCTTTGATGCTGGCCATCTTCAAAGCGATGGGCATGGAAAAATAAATTATGAAACTACTTGGACATTTAATTAAACGTAGATTTAGTAATGTTAATGCAAATATGTAGGAAAGGTTTCATCGAAAAAAAATATTTTCTTTTGTTTTTTTATTAAAAAAAAATTACTAACACATTATTCGCTCTAACATACGTGTATGACGACACCCGTTGAAATTCAGTCAATTCAATTTCATAAATTGATTGAATACATGCGGAAAAGATGCAAAGCCCTCATCAAAAGCAAAGCACCAAATGGGAAGACTAATTATGTTTTAATTATCGTATAACTGGATGCTAGAAGCCGTTGCGTGGATATTAAATTAATGAACTAATTATCCTGGTCCTCTATCCGGGCCGCTACAAGTCACAGGCATACATATTTTCATTTTGAATGCATGACATGACGAAAAGGAAGCCTTAATCACCTGCAATCCATTGCTATCCATTGCAATCCATTGCAATAGGTATTAAAAGTTCGAAACTGAACTGAACTGATTGAATAATTAATAGCAACATGGCATCTAATATAATGATGATGCATAATTCCAACATACACCGTGAGTCCTAATTATGGGATACATTTTGCCATAGCTCATTACTCAGATAAAAATGATCGGATTGTAATAAAGTTTGGCACAGATATGAAGTAAATCATTATGAACCTATGACCTATTTTAGTTTTCTTTAAAATGTCCACCCGCAGCAGCACCGCCCGTCCGAAGTCATTTCTGCCCTGACACATCAATGCACGCTATTAATGCATTGTGCGCCAGTTGGTTTAACGCAGCGTCACCTTAAAAATGCAAAATTTGTAGCGGGAAATTTGAATTTGTCAAACTTCAAAAAAGTCATTCATACTGTAATACATTTGCGTTAAATTTCATAGCAATCCGGACGCCCGGATTGCCAGATACAGACCCCCCCCCATCCATCGCCGTAGCTCCGTCATTTAATTGCAATGTAATTTAACATTTATGTATTACAGTATGAATGACTTTGGAACTTTGATAAATTCAAATTTCCCGCTACGAATTTTGCATTTTGGAGGTGACGCTACGCTAGAGCAACTGGCGCGCAATGCATTAATAGTGTGCATTAACATTGATGTGTCAGTGCAGAAATGACGATTCCCAACTTTGCGCGGGCGGTGCTGTAACGAGTGGACATTTTAAAGAAAACTGAAATAGCTCATAGGTTCATAATGATTTTACTTCATATCTGTGCCAAGCTTCATTACAATCCGACCATTTTTATCTGAGCAATGAGCTATGGCAAAATGAATTCCATAATTATGACTCACGGTGTAGATGCATGTTCAATCCTTCAAGCACTTCCACATTTTTTTTGTTGCGGTGTACACCATTTTATAGATTGAAAAGGCTGCGAGATGTTCTGAGTCGCCTATTGCGGCCAACACTGTACGAGTATGTGCGCCACCCGAGTCTAACCGTAAGTGGATTGTGGTACTTATTGGCCCGTGCAGTTAATGGCTGCCTGGCTACCGGGCTAATGGATAAAATGATTTACAGTGTCGCGTGATATACAATCGCTCATCCACAGCGCAAAAGACGAGGAAAGAGAGAAGGAGGAAGAGGAGAGAGCTAGAAGAAGGCGAAGAAAAAAAAGGAGACGTAATATAACAATTCCTGACTCATCCATTTTTGTTTCGTGATCCACGGGTCCCGCCTAATCCCCCGGTCTCACCACGCCCCACCCTCTCTCCTTTCTCTCCTAGCCTCCGCGGCGCGACACAGGCCCGATCTTGAGAGTTGTTGCGGGGGTTGTGTTTGGGGATATCGCGCCATAGAACGTAGCGCCATCTGTATGGGTAAAGTGTGCAGATGTTCGATATTTGGTTGAATTTTAAATAACAATTAGTGGATTGAAATTCAACCTTCAACAAAATGATAGGATTTACATCAACAGACTACTGCAAGTTGTAGTTGCAGCCACTTAGAAAGGTTAATAAAATTTAATTGATAAACAAGAACAGCCATCTTGAATTTCATCCCCATGTTGTAGCATTCCGATGTGTTCAGCCGGAAATGTAACTGTTAAAATATCTGATAAATAGAATCTGCCTGATAAAAGGTTGTTATACTACTTCTATACTAATCTAATTCAAGTGTAGTTGGTAACTCATGGTAGTTGCTTCTGTTTCAATGCAAAAAGCAATGCATGCATTAGGTAAATAAAAAGTGAAAATGGTGACGGCCAAATAGAATATAAAATACTTGTTGTAATATTCTCATAGTATTCGCAGGTAACGCATATATCGGCAGATATTGGCGCCCACCAGAGAGAAAGGTTGTTTCATATTGTTCTAATGTACAACAATGTAGCATATCCGGGGAGCATCTTTTCCATTGGAGACTAGGCCTCGGTAGTGTATGGATGACTGAGTAGTCAGCTCTCGTTCGCAACACCTTATCCACTGCCAAGACTTGAACCAATTTATCTGGTGTCTCTAGCCAGAATAGAATCCTCCTTTGCAGTGCACGGAGGCCGGGGAGAATTTTGTGAGATATATAGCAAAATATTAACAATAGTTGAAACATTTTTTTTAAATGTTGTTTCGCATTATTGATGTATAAATTCATTACCAATACTACATGCACATGTATTTACTTCACGTAGTGGGTAACGTTAAATTGAATTTCATATTCATAGGCTTAATAAAATATTTGGGAGCCAGATAGGGTTGTGTCAATACGTCAGCATGCGATATATATTATCGGTTGTTGAAATGTATATTTATTTGTGCAATTAAAAATAAGATAGTGGAGTGGAAATTTAGCTTGACTGTTTGTTGTATACCAGAGTGAGTTGTCGAATTTGAAACTGTTTCCAGACGTGGACTTACGTTTTGTATTGGGTGCTAGAGTTTCGCTTTTTGCAATTCGGCGTTTTCGGTGCGTAGCCAACATTCGATACAGACACACTGTATCAGAACAAACGGTGTCGAAACTTTTCCATTCTTGCTTCTCCTTCAATATCATTCTTATTGCCTGACATGCACTTCATGCATGACACATCCTTTTAAATTAGATCTTTTTGTTCAATTTATTAAACTAAAGTAATATTACAAGATTTGTATTCAAGACAAACTTCTGCGACAAACCTTAAATTAATTTACGAATTAATCGGTTTCCGATGGCAAAGTTTGTGGTTTGCTCCTACTGAATCACGAACTATTGACGGTAAACCGAATTACTTAAAAGTGTGATAAATTCAAATATGCCACCTATTTATTCATAAAATAAAAATTAGCAATATTTTTAATTACAATTTGTCAATTAGAAATATAATTCATTTTAATTTCATGTGGCCTTCCAAATTTTATTTAAAAAAAAACTTTAGATTTTTGAAAATTAGCGATAAAAGCAACCAAAATTGAAATATTTAACATTTTTTTCATCATTTCGATAAACTAGCTCTTCAAGGAAATTTCTATTGGAATTTCCCCATCACACACTGACAACACGACCTGAAAAACGCGGCAACGCTTACTCGTGTTGCTCGAGCCACGGCTAAGACAACTATTTAATTTGCTAATCATCTAAAATTGATGAAGTGAACGCTGCGAAAGCAATAGCTAACAAACCGTAAAACGTGCGCGGAATGCGAGAAGCAATTAACACCCTATAGGCCAAAAGATCTTCATCGTGCGCTGACTATCCTCTGAAGACCTATGTACTTTTATACAGAGTCTGTACAACACACTGATCTACTACGTATTCAGTTCACCGCGCGCGCGCGATGGAAATAAATCATTAGCTTCTCTATAATATTTCTTCCGCAATGAGAGCGCTGCGGTCTCTAACGGCGTGATTTCTCAATTTGCAAAGAGAACAAAGAAAACGTTTGTTTTACAAAATATCCGTTTTCGAATAAATTTTTATTTCTGATCACTGTTACCATTGAGTTTTCATTGTAGAAAAGTTTGCCTTGAGTGTATTTTAGTGATCCAGGGAATTGATCGTTACAGATTTGTGCTCTTTGAGGTCTCTGGAGTATTTCGCTTTCTTGGGAAGTCAACAATAGATACACGTTGTTGAAGGTTGTTGCCAACAGACACAGGAGCAGATCCGTGAACATGACTCTCTACAGTATACCAGTATATATTGTGTATTTACCCCAAAGGCAGCAGTTTTTTTTTCTTCTTTCGATTTATTTAAGTCTCTTTTATTATTCTATAGGAAACTCGATCTGGTTCGGTGTGTGTTTGGCTTTTTTTTTTCGGTTTAATCTGGAACTGCTTATTTTTATTTTCCGCTTTTAATAAAGGAAGACGGTGACGTGCACGTCAGGTTTTCAGGTGATGCCACCTTGCTCTTGTTCGTCCACACCTATTTTTACGCAACACAATTAGCACATTGCTGCAGTGCGATGTCGACGAAAAATCTCGAAAATTATACACAAATCTACCACGAATGACTACAAGCATGAGCCTTAACAGTTAACACCATCCGCGAAGCAGACCAATATACGGCAACAAAGTGTCGCCGACACGTTGCGCGTCGTTGAAAAAGCACGCCGACGTAAAAGCTCCCCCTGATACTGTACAGCAATACACGTTATTATTTTCTCGTATGAGGCGCAATGCGGCGAGGACGCACATGTTATTCGAGGTCAGAAAACGACGAGGTGAATAATCTTTCGACACTTTGGGAGGCCTTCGTTTTCTTATCACACCAGCTGTCTACCAACTACTATTGCTGCAGTGTGCAGAAAACTAACAGGAGGAAATACATAAAAATACAGACGACTGCAGGCATGTCCCTCAACAGTCGAAAATATCTATCGTACTTCGTACAGAAAACTACTATCGTACTTCGAATCGATAATTTTTGAGAAAGGTAACATTCGTTTCACCCAACGGAAATACCAGTCCATTGGGCTCACCCATAGGAAGTTACAGAAATATTTTTTTTTTTTTTTTTTTTATAATTCACCGTAGCGCCTAGTGCACTACAGGAATACTGCACCCTCGTGTCTCTTTGGAG
>JAUJYS010001026.1:0-19113 GCA_033995665.1 Melogona broelemanni | reverse complement strand
TTGCATGAGGCTAATTTAACAACCCCAGAATTCAGAAGTTGGTACCACCAGAGGAGAGGAGAGAGATATAACCAATCGATGACGGTGCCCGGCCGGGTCACATTAATCAAGCGGAACGCCTGGCATATCAGAACGGGGAAATGAGGATGAGGTAGAGGGAAGACCGCCAACGCAATCGGCGGCTTTTTGAAATAATGCGGCCATAACAAATAGCATTATGGCCTACACCCCGACACCACCAACACAACCAACGGGAACTCGATAATCCAAACTCGGCACTCGATTATACATGTATCGACTGTGCCTGGGCATCGACCTTGCCCTCTCCCCCCTCACTCATCAAAAACCTTCCCCCTCCCACTTTCCGCCCACGGTTAGTCCAACCACCTTACCACCCCCTGACTTAACTCATCACCTTTAATGATTATCATTAGCACCCATTATCGTCGTCAGCGTCGTCCGCCCGCGCGCAACTTTTCCACGAATGTGCCGCGGCAGCTAAATTATGTATATATTGCTTACGTGTGTGTAGCGCATTTTTCATCTGCTGGAGTCTGGGCCCGCAGCGTGGAAACGTGGAGAATGGTGCATGATTCCTTTCAGTCATTGATTTCAATGGGGTGCCCGTTTTTCCGTGTTTGTGTACGTGTGTGTGTGTGGCGCACGTGACTTTTGTCGATGTGGCAATGGGAGAAATGACGGGCGTGCAATATATTTTAGCGTTTGTGGAATTTTTATCCAATTTGCAGGTGCGATTGCACCCTTGACGACAAATATTTTTTTCTTGGGTTACGAATTAAACGCGTGTTATTTAAAGTCAACGTTACAGGCCAAAAAATAAAATCTCAAAACACAAATTGTAATATTTATGTTTGAAAACCAGGTTCTCAGTACGGCGTAACTATAACATGTGGACACATAAGTGCCTATAATACATACGTATACCTGTGCAGTACACGTTTTAAAAAAAAATAGTTTCAGTTGGTTTCAAACTATTGTTTTTAACAACACCGATGAAACTCTTGTCATAAGATTACCATTTAAATATTGATAAAATATCACACCCAAAAATAATTAGGTTAATGCGATAAAAAAGCCGTGGCTCAGTGGATATGGTCACAGTCTACTAAGCGGGTGGTCCCGGGTTCGATTCCCGGCGCAGGCTTTCGTTTATTCGATTCTGTGGTACTGGAATGTGCCCCTCACCCATTGCCACAGTGACACGACATGCTGTACAATAACCTCCTGTAGTGCTATTCACTACAGTAATCCGGAATAATAATAAAAAATAAAAAATACTTTCAATGGTTAAAAACAAGAAAAAAGTTTACATGCAATAAAAAATATAGAATAACATATTCCTAGCGAAACACAATTTTTATTGCTTGCATATTTTAGAAATTAGAATAATTTATTATTAAAATTATGTGATAGTTTATTTATGAAACCTGTTGCCACAGGCTGCATAGTTCAAAAACGAGCTTTTGAGCGCGATCATTTCTCTTTTACTACCCTTTGTGACGTGCTCTTAACAAAATGACCCTGAAAGCTCCAACCGCTGATGAAATTAGATGCTGCGCTGACCATCCATTTGCGATACAGGCCACTCGAAACAGCCCTCGCGATCTTCATTGGCGAATTCCAAATAGGAGCGCCAGTCAATTTCCATAGCCAATGGGGAAATAGGAAATGCCAGAGTCAAGCAGCGAAACGGTGACCTTAAGCCGCTCCCTAATTCGATTTTCTTTACGAAGGGATAAACGTTAGAAAACTTGCAGCCTGTCAGTTCGTCATCAGCATAACCAGCTTTGACTCGGCTTGTCGATGCAAAAACAAGGCGAAAGATCAAGGGAGGACAAACGTTTTATTTATGAGGTCCAACGATGAGCGACAACGCTCGCCTACGGACGTGTTATGCGGGAAAGCAAAGTGGGGAGCTTTTCATTTGCAAGCTCTCCACTTAGTACCACACACTGGCGATGTCCAACATTTCGTGTATTTTTTGTGCTTAATAGACATAGTCATTCACAGCTGTCGGTTGTTCACACCTGAACAGTATATTGGTATTTCGTTATGCTACTTAGGCCTAGGCCTTCGTTGTGTAAATGAAGTACTCGTTTTCTGTTTTATTAAGAGGGTTTTGCCAAATCCTTGTTATTCTCTTTCCCGGCGCTGTACCGTACCTCGTCCCTCTCGTTTTGATTCATAGACGTCCTAACTCACTATTAATTATGTATACTAACGATACTGACAATATATTCAATAATGCCCAATGCCAAGTTAGGGGAAAACTCATTATCATTTTTGATCAATCTTATGCTTTGTTGTAAAAAAAAAAAGAACGATCACCTGACAGGGGTTTAGTGAAACAAACTTATATAATTTTGCATTATACATGTACATTATTTCATATTGCAAGATATTTCATTTATTATAAGCTATTTTTAACTACAATTAATTTCAGCAATAAATTTAAATATTTTGCTTTAATGATAGACCAGTTGGTAGATATTTTGTAACTGTTTGGTAGCAAATGTAATTATGTTATTACAATTACACTACATTTTAGCTGTAACCAAATGTACCAAATTGTAACCAGTTGGTAGATATTTTGTAACTGTGAAAAGGTGTTGATGGATTGCTCATAATAACATTGCAGTTTCTGCAATAACGAAAAAGAAAAGAAAAAAGGCGGTCAGAACATAGTACACGCATCTATTGTCTCAGCAGAAGTCAACGACTCGTCATGGGCTAGTCTTACCATTGGTGCGCGGTAAAAAACCTTCTTCCATTTGGTCTCGCTGACGTCGAGTTGCCCCTAGATCAATGTCTCATTTCGTCGGGCGCCGCAACCATCGGTAATGGGCGAATAAATGCATTCAGCGCCACGTCGTTAGACGTCGCAATTACAGAGGTACATCCAACCAAACCAACCCACACTCATTCGATCGTCGCGATGGCTGCTGCTCTATCATCTAAGCCCGAGCTGTTTTCCTCTTACTGCGCCACGAAAGAAACCCAATCTCTGGTCACTCCCGTCCGCGTGCGAACCGGGGAAAGAAAAGTAGGCAAATAGTCCAATGTCAAAGTTTTCAATTACATCATTTATGCCTCGGGCATCCTCATCTGCCATTGGCGCGACCGAACAATTTAACAAGTGGTCTCTCGGCTGAGCCGACCACTGGAAACGCGCCTTGTAGTACGCTGACCATTAACAGTCCACTAGTCATGTGATTATTTGCCCGATTTCTCTATCAGCGGACCGGTCAAGTGTCAGCGACATTCGGTATTAAGAAACGCGCCGTCTGGAAGATAGATTCTTTTTACCCCGATTGCGCAGGTTATAACTACAGAAAATATTGAGATTTTGTGAGGATCAATTTTTTTATTATCACACTTTTTTTAATTGCTTGAAAAAGCTGCCCAAAATAAAAATATAACCTTGATAGATTTATTAAACGAGTACTAGTGAAATCGTACCAGAATATCCCATACATGTATACATACACGTAAGTTTAAAAAGAAGATACATTAGAAAGAATTGAGCGAAACAGAAATACATGCACAAAACAAAAAAAATATCTGTGCAATCAAACAACAAAAACACGAGAAAGCATTCCTGTCGGTAAACATTTCTTACCGCGATAAGGCGGACAACACAAGGGTCGCGTCAGTCGTTTGCATTAGTTATCCAGGATAAATGGCGCACGAGTGCCGATACATCGTTCGATTCTCTCACTGAAGCGCAATCCCGAGCGCCAACTCGATTAATATTTATGCGGAGGAGCGCTCTCTCTCTCTCTCTCTTTCTCTCGTCGCTTCCCGACCACTCATCTATAAAGTAATGAGTGATGGCTGGGTGGGAAATTTCGGATTCGCGCGGGAAAACCTTGTTCGGCGGTCGTTCTCCCTTTCAATCTTATCAATATGGACGATTGATACGGGCGCTACAGTAGAAAGGTACGACGACCCCTAACTGATCATGTAACGTCCACTGTACCCCTGGTAAACAACATTAGTAACAGTTGCTGGACATGATCGATAACTGATATGGAAATAAAAAAATGTATTATCATAAAATTAGTTTATGAAATGATATACATGTACGTAGGTACGAGGTACGATCCGCCTTGCTCAGTGGCTATGGCAACAGACTGCTGAACGGGTGGTTCCGGGTTCGATTCCCGGCGCAGGCTCTCGTTTATTCGATCATGTGGTACTGGTGAAAATGTGCTCTTCACATACTACCTAAGCAACACGAAGAGTACAGAATCTCCTGCAGTGATGAATAATATCACTCAGTTTGAGAAATTTCCCCACAAAAAAATTAAAATTGAAATGATGTTGGTTGAATCGTTTTTGCGAATTAAATTTCAAAATATTTCGTTAGTATAAACTTTCATTTCCCTTTTAGAGTGAATGGTGTAGCACCACAATATACTGTAGCAATATTTGACCACATTGGTAGTGGAAATGGAAATTTTTGATTTGAATATGACAACTTATTTTGATGTCTGCTGCGGAAATTAAATAGATAAAACTATTCAGACAGCTGAACGATGCCTGGTTGTCAAAATGATTAATGTGCAGCATGTTCACTAAATACCGATTTTTTTTTTATATTTTCTGATACTTCCAGGAAACCTGTGCAATCAGAAAGATAATTAAAATGAGTTATTTGCAGAATAGCATTGCATATCTGCGCCAAATTATGGCCTCGCTTATTAAACAGAATTCATGAAGACTGATGATAGACTAGACGTCAACACTGGGCGATAGTCGAGACACCGAATTAACAATAAAATAAATGCAAATGAGGCACATGAGCGATAAACAAGTTAAATACGCCTCTGGAATTGTGAATGCTAATGTCCACGTGTCAAATTAGGTAATTCATGCACTTGCCATTGGATCATTGAACAAGATAAAACTGCAAAGTTGACTGAAATAACTGACTTAAACTGAAATAAAAATTATTAATTCCGTTAAAGCGGGATTTACATAAATGTTAAACAACTCACTAAATTACTCAATCTAAAACAATGCTGCAATAACTTTTTACTTAAATTCGAAAGATCTTAATTGCAATTCGCATTTAAGATCTTTCGGTAATACATGGCGTAATATTTGTATTTTTCATCAATATTTTTTGCACATAAAAGTTTTTTGTGGGGAAATTCCCCTCACTTAGTGAATATCACTTCAGGAGATTTTATTTTTATAGAATCTCAGGCATTTTCAATTATTATTATTTTTTATTCAGGATCACTGTAGTGAATAGCACTACAGGAGATTAGTGTACCCCTCGTGTCGCTGTGGCGATGTGTGAGGGGCACATTCCAGTACCACAGGATCGAATTATCGAAAGCCTGCGCCGGGAATCGAACCCGGGACCACCCGCTTAGTAGACTGTAACCATATCCACTGAGCCACATGTATGTCTTCGTGTTGCATTGGCAATATGTGAAATTTGATGATTTCATTTCCCCAAAAAACAGTTACCCGATTCATTTGGGACCAGATAATCTGTATTTAAACGAATGTTCCATTCTTGACTTTTTCTGAAACCTTTCCACTACCTACACCAATTAGTGGCTTGCCCCACAACGAGATAATAAAATTAGTTCAATATTTGATCTCACAAAAATAAAAATAATAAAACTGGTGTCACGTGATAGCGAGATTTTAACGAGATTTTCGTGCCCTGACCCATGGAGCGAACGAGGTGGACAAAAAAAAAGTATTTTAAGGGGGAAGACTCAATTACTATTTTTCGTAGAAGAACCACTATACGACTTTCATCTCTCATTAGTTGGTCCCCCTCACTGTACCACCCTCTAACCCCTAACACCACCCACCGCGGACAAAAGTTGAGACCTAAATGACTTAGTTACATTTTTTCTATAAAAAAAATCGAATAATAGCCTGGCCTTTCTGTACGGAGACAGGGGAAGGGGGGTGAACCCCGCGGCATCGCTACTGTAACGTGGCTGTCACAAGGCATTTCTTTAATCATTTTTCCTGCCTCTTTCGCTTTGTCTTCGTGCGCAATCTATCTTATTTCGTTTACTTTCTTAAATGGCTATAAAATCAATCGATTGGCGTTTAAGTGGAGGAGGGGGAAATCGGAGGTGATAGAGTGTGCGTGTGTGTGTGTGCGTGGAGGGGCTGAAGCCGGCGGAAGCCGATATGAACAATGACATCGTGATTGCCGTATATATAAAGTTATATTTGGCGAAGGAAATCTCGCCGTGGCGAGGACGACCCCCCCCCTCCATTTCTCGGTACTCTCTGTACATTTGAGGTACGCGTGTACGGTTGCAAGAGCATCTGTAATTCTGCGACACCCGAGGGTCGACCATAAAGTTCTGACTATATTTCTCCATCGTTTCTCTTCTGGTTTTTGCCACATGTTAAAAAAATCAGAAAATCTTAGACAAAGTTTTCATTGTTTGAAGAAGCTAGAGAAATTAAAACGCTATTTACAAAACACCGTCTAACCTTACATACGTTAACGCTCAAGTAGACTACAAATACGTACTCAAGAAATTAACCACTCGATACAGGCGAGATCATTCAGCGCCATTTATTTCTTTACGCTTGTTGTGATTTGATATTTGATATTCGGGATTCAATTTTGATTTTCAAATTTGATATTTGGGAATCAATTTTGAGTTCTGAGATTGCGACTATCAGATGGAGAAAATTAATAAAATTCACAGACTTTAAGATTGCCAAATCTACATTTTTAAGTGAATGACGCAATTGTATTCAAGTATCATTTATTTTGCAAGTCTGAACAACTCAAGCCAAAGCTGAAATTTATGTAATGCCTGCGATATATAGATATTTTTTAACCTACGCAACTTTTAATTTAGTAAGAAAAATGTATTTTAAATGCATTGTGTATGTAGTGCAATCAAGAGCTACACGCTAACGATATTTTTTTCTATCAAAACAAATGTTTTGATAGAAAAAATATCGTTAGCAATACAATGTTCATAGCTAATGCGTTACTTATTCAATCTCACATTATTTCTATATCGTAAATTGAGATGACTTACAGCTGTAACGAAATATGTCTTCGTTTTTAAAGTGTCTGCTGGCATCGAAACAATTTTGCGAAAACTAATGGACAAAAGACAGTCTCCAAATGTGTATTGACGTACAATCTTAAGAGTATATGTGATCCTGAATTTATTGTACGACCTTTGGAAGAAGAAACCACAGACACTTCTTTCCGATGAAATTCCCGTCTTCCAGCGAATTTGATTCCGAATGGACCGGACATGACCTGAGACAATAGATGAGGCCAAAGTACCGAGGCAAGAGATAGAGAGAGAGAGAGAGAGAGAGGAAGGAAGCTATGGGATCGACTGTCAAAACGATGGACAATAACCATTCTAAGCTTTATCACTCAATTGTGATCATTCAGGGACCGGCCACTGAAAAGCTTTTTCTGACATTTCATACAATACCCAAAAAAATTGTTATGAACAACTTCTGCTAAGACTGACTTTACTAATTTTTTTATCGCACTTTCGCGATTGATCTGTCTGTCATTTCAAAAATGTAACAACAATGCATGTTATAACGTGAATCCACCGCTAGGTGTCCTGGCAAAGTGCTGTAACTTGGCACAGGTCATCACTGCTTTGTCGATGGCACATAGGAAATGTGTACATAGGGGGCCCATAAAATAGCGTCGCGAAGTTATGACCAATATTTATACGAATGATTTGTCTTACAATATTACAAGGGGGAAGTAACACAGCAGAAAATTGAAACTAGGGGAGAATGACCAAGGTCCCGCGTCTTCTCGGTAAAGTGAATGAGAGATTGCAGGAGCAATACATCACAACGCGCCGAGAAGCAAAAAAGAAAAATTGTTCTAGACAAGAGGCAAGATTTGACATTAAGTGCGCTCTCAATCCGAATGCTTTACGATCTATCCGTTTTTTTCTAATTGCGAAAGAATTCGATGTCGTCTCGTCCGAATTGTCATTGGCTGTCACATTTCGGACATGTGAGGGTTAAGGAAATGTCTGCGAACCTGAAACATATGAAAGAGCCACACCACGGATATCACAGCAAATTCACAAAAAACCCAGATCGTGCAAATGTGTATGTTCTAAAAAAAATCATAGTTTGAAATGTTTCAGTCAAACGTATTTCTACCATTGATCTTTTATACACTGGTAATAGCCAAAACATAAAAAAAAACTTGAATGCCAATTAACAATTAATTAATTAAACAATTAATAGGTTTTCTTAAATAAATTCAAATATTCAGCAGGGAACAAAAATATAAGTAAAAATGATTAAAAAACACTGTAGTATGAACGATACACCAACTGAACATTCTATATGTGTATGTTGTGTTAATTTTATGAATCATTTTTCTTTCAAACGCAAACCCAGGCAAGCTACAAGATGGCCGCCACTAAGCTGGTCAGCGAAATTGAAGAACTCTCACGGGAAGTGGAATCTGCTAAGATAAAGTTAATGGCGGAATCCAAGGTAAATATGTTTTTGCTTATAGTCTCTTAAAATGCAACACAATTTGTAAGTGCCATTGAGGGGTTATTAACATTTCTAAAATATAATGTTTTTTCGTTAGATACAGTACCGAATGTATGTAACGATGGGTTTCGACACCATTTGTTACGGATAGTAGTTTCGGTATTGGATTTCTATTATTTAAATTATCTCTATGTATATTTTGTATTAGACTGAATTTTCTAAAGGTAGGTCCCTTTTTCTCTTTATCATCTTAGGCACCTCCATTATTTATCAAATTAGCAATCATACATTTTCATTGCAATTTTAAGGAACAGGCTATATTATTTTTAAAGTTCCAATTACTGCTGGGGCAGACATTTTATTTCAATTTGCAAAGGCAATCAATTTTATATTTTAAATGGTTTTAAAATACAAGACAAGGCAGAATATAATTTAAACAATTTACTTTTAGGTTTATTTTTTGGAAGACACAATTCAAGTTTAAGAAACAATTTTGTTTGTAAAAATGTTGGCAATTTACAACAAGAAAAATCTATTAAATATTTTCAGAATATTCAATTATGCAGAAGGACAACTATTGGCATTTAAATTTCTTTTAACATTAAAGTTTTAAAATATGATCAATTTACAATCTATAGTTGAGTACTATTTCGGTTGAGTGTTTCTTTAAATTATACAATACTAATTCGCTGGAACCGATACTCAACTAGCAGTGGACGGGCGGCGGCAGGCGACTCGGGCGACGGCATCTCGTACGCGGGCGATGGCATCTCGTACTCGAACTCGGTGTTTACTTTTCGGCGACAGTCATTTTTACGGATTCCCTACCCCCGCATTTTTGGCATTGTGACGAGCGGGGCTCAAACGTGCTTAGCGAGTGAGAGAGCTACGCAGCTTCGGTGTTCGGTGATGTTGTGTTTTCTTCTGGCCAGTGCTCGTATTTTATATCGGAAAAAAAAGTGACGTAACAAGATTGCATCAGACAAATTCGGTGATCATAATTCAATTGACCAATCGTAACACTCTGCATATTTAATTAGGCGATGCGCATACATATAATCGAACTTTATACTCGGGCGAAACATGCGACACCTGGCGGATTTTCTGTGCACCAACATCGATAGTTTGTTTCAGAAAAAATCCTGCGAAATGTGCGTGAGGCAACAAAATGATTCCCGGTTCGCGTAGGCCGCGTCGCCGTTTCAAGTAAGTCTTCCAACTTGGGGCGCATATACACCTTTATTTAAAAGGAATGCCATTTACAAGCACAAGCTGGGAAAGGGCATTACATGTATAATCACAAATTTTCAATCCTTTATGGTTTATGGTTATCATGGCTTTATAAATTTGAATGCATGACTTGTAATCTTTAGCTCTATATTTTCTTGATAGATTCATAAATTTTTGGTAGGTTAAATATCTGGAAAATCTTTAAATAGTCGATATTTTAATCCATAGCTCAGAGGGTACAACACGCACATACGTGTTTCAGTATAATCTACGCAATCATGGACTTAATTTCAGTTGAAAGAGAAACGAACGATGGCGCGGTTTCGTTTCTAGTGCGCTTTGTTTCCGCTCAACCCCGAAGGGCGTATTCCATTTTACAGGCGTCTTTGCCCAGACGTGTAAGTGCGCATATCCCATTTCGTGTGACTTAAGCTGCTGCATCCATGCAACTGGGGACATCATTATAAGTGTTGCGCCCTGGGCTACAAGCAGTCGCCTTAGCTGGTGCGATGATGTACGTGGTTTATATTTATATTGTTTCAATGTATAATTTTACCTGGTTCATATACTTAAATTATTTATTTAATTTATATTTTTGTTTTTTCCGTGTTCATAAAATTTTAATTATACCAGAGATGAACGCTGTATTACCATAGAGAGTATCACAACGGTATCAACAAATCGTAATTTTATCTTAATTACCGATTATTACATAATAAATGAATGCAAAATAATGAATGAGTTTTTTTAAACATTGTAGTATTATTACTATGATACAATAGTCTATGTTTCCGGAAAACCAAAATTTATTCAATAATTTAAAACATTTATTAATATGACCAGAATTTTTTCATTACACAAATATTGTATATTAAGCTTGTGGTTCACTTTTTTTACTTGAAAAAAAGGGTATGAAATAAAATTTAAAATAATTCCTTAGTAGAATATAATAATAGTGCGTATTCTTTTATTAAGACATAACCAAGACATAGCCGAATGGTTTATTCCTAAAAATATATATTTCGCATTAAAATTCAAATATCCCTGAGCGAGTGTCCGTATTGACTTTTCCCCCACGGATAAAGTAGGCCGCACGCGACTTTCAATTCTAGACACCCACCTCAACTCCCCCTCTTAAACACGAAGATAAATCGAAAGACGCTGAGGGACCGCCCTGCGTGCGCGGATGCGCGGGGAATTTGCGTAGGCTCTCTGTCGGCCGCGCCAACTTCTCTCAACAATTTTCCAATAATGCACTGTTCTAAAAACAGTTTTGCATCATATTTTTTTATAATTTTGATTTAATACTAAACGCGCGTGCGGGCTTATATATTCCTCCACCAGCACCACCGCCACCACCACCGCCGCCATCATATCCCTCGTCTCATTCCCACATGACTTGGCTAGTGCGATATAAATATATTTATACAAAAACGGCGATCTATAAGAGCTGGGGGAGTGCGTCGAAAAATCATACTAGCTTGTCGAGTTTCTCCATAATAGCTGCGGATGCAATGGAACACCTATTCATGGTAATAGCAGGGACTGTTCGAAAGGTTTCGTCAGTACACAGATTAAAGTTCGTTGGCGGTGGAATATTGGCATCAGGTGCCGGCATCTCCTTTTGCTGCAGCCAACGGGAGAAATTCTGTTCCTACTGCATCGCAATAATTAAATGGAATAAATGGCACACGATGTTGTTCACTTGTGGTTGGTAAATCCAAAATTTTAAAGTTTTTGCATCGAAGATTCACTGCAAATAAAAAGTACCGGTAACTTTCTGTGAAAAAATTGTCATTAACAAGTCTCATTCTCAAGTCAAGGCAAGTCTCAAGTCTCATTAGCAAGTTAGTGAGGAATACATACAAGGTGTTAAGAAAAAAGTAACAAAATTAGTCATATTTTAGTAATTAACTAAACTTAAGTGAAAATATAGGTACGCCCATACTAATAAATCTAATAATTATTTAATAAATCGAATAAATCAAAAATCTAATAATTCCAACTAAACTATCAGTTTTTTTCTAATGTTTGTTTGTTAAGGGGACTAACCAACGTTTCCATATAAAAGCCACCCAGAGGGGGCCCTCGTAATTTTGACCTAGCCTAAGCTAACCTCCAAGTATGGATTATTAACATGTATCTGAAATCATACAGGCACAGGTTATGAATATATTCCGAAGGAAGGCGTTAATACGAATTTATCTCGTCCGAAAAATTCTGCAGTTCTCGGCTGGGAATTGAACCCGCGATCACGTGTATAGTAAGCGGGCACGCTAACCATCACACCACTCGCCACTTATTCAGTCATTCCTTATAATTATGGACGTGGCAGATTAATTCAAATTGGGAACAAAAGAGAGTGAAACGGAATTTATAATTAAATATCTCTGAAGTCGTTTTTTTCCAAAAATAATTCGCCACAATTTTGGAAACGGCCCTTCACACACTCCCAACTGTCACCATACACAGTAGTGCCTACGTGCTCTGATTATGCGTGCCTGTCTTTTTATATTAATTTAAATGGTTCGTGCGCACCCACCCCGCTTCCCCGCGGAATCAATAGATTTGCCAGCGGCTACATTAGCATTCCAGCGCCACGCGACACGACACGACGCGAGCGCGCGCGCGCCAAGCAGATTCGGCGAAATCGTCGCCGCGTATACCGTTCGTAAAGAAAAATCGTCCCTTTAACTATTCATGTCTCTGATGTTATCGCTCACGATTGGTAGATGCGTCCTGTTCTTTGACATGTGCCGGTTGCGCCTCTCGATAGGGGTTTTGCATAATTCGGGGGCAGGACATTCGTATTGACAAGCCGGAGGATATAGGAGCTGCCAAACGAAGAATAAACTAATTTCGCAGTTATGCCGCCAATCATATGTAATATCGAAAGCATTCGCATTTTTTCTCTAGAAGAAATTTAGCATCGCCGAAGAAGAGATTAATAAATTCGGAAGTATATTAGGACAAAGTGGTACAAACAGCGATGACGAGGGCATGTTTGGAAAAATTCTCTACTCAGTCGGTACGGTCGTCCAAGTTCAGTGGTAGAGTAACCGCCGTGAATTCGTCAATCCCTGGTTCTATTCCAGACTCGGACTTTCGTTATTCGATTCAGAGGTTGGAATCTTTGTTTGGAATCTTGGAACGGTTGTGTTAGGTCGTTTTTCATGGACAGGATAGGTCAAAAACGCGCGAGAAAATATCATATTTTCTTACGAGTATTTTTTTTTTAAAAAGCTAGAACACATATTCAGTCAGTATGGAACCGTGGCGCAACACAACTCGGTCTGGTTCGGCAGCAGTTAGCTCAAATAAAAATTACATTTGGCTCGATTGAAACAACATTTGTCTCAATTGAAAGTCATGGTCTGAAGAGGATCAAACGATCGTTCCAAAAACAGTAGCCGTATCACCTGCCTCTCCCCCCTCCCCACTCCATTTCATTATAACCCTAAAGCACGTGTTGGCTCAACTATCGAGCATACCATTCCGACAACACGCCCACTACCCCGGCTATTATTACGAAAAATCGTGCATATTACGCCGAATGCGCGCAACAGTTTCCAGCAAACGCAACAGTCACGTGACCACCACCAATATATGCGTGCGTGGGAGTGAATAGGGTGGGGGGGGTGGCGAGGATACCGAGTATAGGGCGGCGACAGTCGATGATCACGTACAGGCAGGCACCCGCTACTGTCATTTGACCAAATGGCCGGACAATGGGGCGGGGACCATGGCCAAAAGGCCCGCCATTGTGTGCGACTGACAGGTCGCGAACGATAGCTGTATTGACGGGAAATTAAATTAATTCTTCCCAGTGTCGCTCTGTGTGTGTGTGTGTATGTGTTGGTGTGAGTTCGTGTCTGGTCTTTGGTGCGCGGTTTTATTCCCTACCGTACTACATCCGATACAGTGGGGAGGTGATGGGGTGAGGGTGGGGATGGTGATGGCGGTGGTGGCACGAATAAATGAACAATTTAATGCGGCGCCTGCGAATGTATTGTTCTCGGCGCTGACCTTTTTATTGTACGCGTGCAACGTTCCAGTGACCAGCGCCACGGAATTGCGTGACTCCATTTTTTCTCTCGCTCGCTCGCCTCATCCGGGCCCCCTCTATTGTCGACCGACGACAACAACACGTATTTACAATTTCTAAACAATAATTAATTATCACGTTAGACGGCTATGAGTTATCTGCGGGGGCAGCGCGCGCCTGGCTGACGGGTAGACCGTCATCTCTGGTAAGCGGGCCAACCGCACGAGACGGACACAGCCTGGTGAGACCCCAGAGTTTCCCACTATGTCTGTCGAAATTCGAGTACCACTAAGGGTGCGTTATGACGTTGGAAAATCAGAAAAACTTCAGTCTCGCGCAGTGTCGTCAAATTTTTAAGCTTGCGGGAAGAATCAGCTTTAAAATCGCATACACAGATAAAAAGAAAATAAATTTCAAAGAAACATTTGACGTAGAACATTGTGCGGCGGTCCCGGGTTCGATTCCCGGCGAGGGCTCACGTTTATTCGATCCCGGTATTCTGGTGAAAACATGCCCCTCTTTAAACAATCCCAAAGATGCAAACATGTTTGTTGAGAAATTCACTTCAATGATCGGAAATATGAAACAAAATTGTCGAGCCATCTGCTAAGGCATTGCGAAAAGATTGCGAGAACTATTAATTCTACAAGACGCCATCTTGCAGAATTAAGAGTTCTTGTCAAATATTCGGATTGAAGTTTGTGGACGACAAAATAAACTGATGATAATAACTGGCCCTGTATCATCAATCTTGGATATTGTGGTACAGTGTATATGCAGAGTAAGAGTGGGTTATAAAAATGATTAAACATGATACAAACAGATATGCATGATTTGGCTGAATGCCAGACTGGTAATGTCGTGCGTGACATTAAAAAACAATTGATTAAATTGTTAATTTACTGCTTTCTCATCTTCTATAATTATCACAAGCGAATAGAGAATCACAAGCTATACGGCATGAAACATAAAATTGTCCATTCGCATTGTAAATTTTAATTACAAGGCGCAGGTCTGTGGCGGATCCTGGAACACAGGCGCGTGTTGATCGTTTTCAGAAATAGTTCGCACGCAAGTGCAGTATTAGTGCTTTTGAACAGCATTGGCAAAACACTCGTTCGCGTGCCCAAATAACCGAATACCCCAGTGGATGTCCACACAACATTCGTTAATATTCAACATTTATCGCTACGAAATGGTCAAATTGAAATGATAGCTTTCTGCACGTCAATTTGCATAATTAATTGAACTTTTCGGGAACAAAGCCTCTATTTAGTTTTTCACACAAGCTTTTTGTCGGGAATGCGCTTCACTGACTTTGTTTCGCTTATTCGCTTAGATGGACATCCCAGTTTCACCAAATGATAGATTCGTTTTGGTGAAACTTTGAACTACAGGGTTGCAAACTACAGTTGCATGCAAACTTTCATTTGTACAGTTTTCATAAACACCTTTTAATGCGACACGCAATATTTCGTTCAATGTGCCAGCATATCACGAATCTATTTTGAAATCGTGTTCGGAACCCGTTAAATTATTTAGGCTCAATATTGCGACGCGATTATTTCGCTTTTTTAGTACTTGAAATTGGTAAGGCACTTGTTTGTACCAAACATTATTAGATCATAGAATTAAATAGTTGTCAAATTAAATTTACATACCTTTTTTAGTTTAAAAATGTCCTCACTATAGATAATTTCACTGCAGGAGATCATGTATCTCTCGTGTATTGCTATGGCAATATCAGAACCCCGGTTTCGAATAACTGAGAGGCTGCGCTGGAATCGATCCGGGGACCGCCACACCGCAGACCGCTGGGCTGTGTGGTACTCTGTAATAATAATTAAGAAAAAACATAATATTGTTTAAATAGTATACGCAGAAATACATGTTTAAATAATTTAGATATCAACAGTTGCATTCTAAAATTTAGACATTAAAATTAATTTAAAAGTAATAATCTTTAAAAAGAAATGTTTATTTATTTCACAGTCAACATTTTGAAACATTGCAGTTTCAGATTTTCCACGTAACGGTGTCCAGCAACTTCCACCAGATTCGTCAGACAGAATATTAATTAAAATGCTTTTTTTCTTTCTATTTGGTTAGTTGCGTGTGGAGGTCGAGAGGGAAGCCAAGTTGCTGAGATCGGAGGCGGTGGACCGAAAGATTGACGCCACCATCATTCGCTCGCAGGTGTACGGCCCGCCCTCCGACCTGGTCACCGCCCAGTGGGTTTTAAAGACGACCCTGCCCGACACACCGCTTCCCGATCACGATTCGGCCGACGACGTCACCGACGTCCTCTCGGACTTCGCTCCCAGTGGCGCCACCAGTATCAAGACCGTCTATTTGGACGACACGTTCAGTCGAACGCTGTCGGTAGACGAATTGTTGCAGTAAAAAAGTTTTTGGTTGGTGGCAAAGCGGATGCGGAATCAAGTGCATCAAAAGTCAAAACGAATAGAGAAATGGTTTCGGTAGGGCATGCTTGCAATTGTTAATGTTTTATATTCTCTGTCCGAGACGTTGAATTTTATGTGATGCATCAAAAGTGTCGTGAATCGGTTATTGGTGAAACGACAGCGAGCGAAAGTCACTGACGGGGAAAACAATTTAACCTTACAAGTTTTTTTAAGGCGCCTGATGTTTCTGTCTAGGCATTGATCACAAATGCGATGCCAGGTCTCTAAACCAAAAACATCACGTAGATACCAAGACAAGAATTAACGCGCGCCAATTAAGCATGCACGTAGATAAATGCAACATAAAAAATGACATAGTCTGATTGATAAGTACCGTAATTAAGCACGCCAATACACCAAATGAATGAAAAGAATAATTATAAACACTGAAATGAAATCGATAATTAATTAATTAATTATCGATACAGATTTACCAATAATTATTTATTTAATGGAATCATAGTCGTAATAAGTAATACCAGGTTTGTTTCACTAAAACGAAATTGAACGTTTTTAATTAGCGATAGCTTAGTACGATCGTGTCGCAAAACCTTTTAAAACCTTTTTAAACTGACGTTTTTTAAATTTGAATTTAATCCCTGCGAATTAAAACAAATTTCAACAGGTTTAAGTTCACATTCCCATCCCTTGACATAAAATACCGAATACTCAAACGCTTTTCCCGAAAATCTTCACTATCCCAGGCAACCGAGACAATTCTCTTCCTCCCCCCAACTTCACCAAACCTATTACAGGGACTAATAGATGGCCTATCAGGTAGTAGCAGCTAGTTGAGTTCGATATATCGCTGATAGCCATCATTAGGGAGCTTTTGCTGCACTCTGCGGTACATGCCAACAAACCACTAGCAAGACGGTCGGCGGGGCGAGATTAATGGTCGGCGAAAATCGAACACAAGACAAATGCTTCTTATGGTCGTTGGGCGCATATGGCGTTCCCGTACATGTATATCCGGAGTCCATTTCTCTAACGGGTGTCAAGCGTGCTGGCCACACGAAAAATCATCGCAAATGGGCTGTCTAGCCACATTTTTTGCGCTTCTAGCTTTAATTTAGGTCGTTTGACGACTTCCTTTTGAAAGAGCTTAAGCGTTAATGTTGGCATTAAAATGACTTAATAGCAAAGTTTTGTTCTCTTTGTCACGAATTGTTACATGGAAGCCATTCAAAATTGCGAACATTTGCCGTTATTATCGCATTCAGCTCACACCTATATTTGCAATTATTTATCTCGGGTACTGATGAAACTATGAGGGGTTCAGAATCTCTTCCCATCTCTTCAAAACAGTGATTGGGAAAATATCTGAAATTGGAAGTTTAAAATAATTTGACACAAATCATTGAATAAATAAAAATTGAATCTGACCTCGCCTTGAACCCTCACGACTATTTACAATTATTTCACTGGCAGTTGTGCTCCTATTAAAACTGCCATACCGAGGCGGAGCAAATTTTATTTTAAGTATCAAGTTACAAATTAAACTTGGACAACCTGAAACTGCTCAAAATATCATTAGATCACAGAAGAAGATTGTGCATGCAAATAGAATTGGTCAAACTACCTTTTCTTTCCAAAAAAAAGCAGACTTATATAACTGCCCCCTATCATTCGTTCTGCCCGATAAGACTTTAAGGGGTTTGGTAGAACCCGAGCTTTGGGCAAATCAATCTGCCTAGACTTTTCCCCGATAGGCGGCCGCGAGAAAACGCCGTGATGGATGACCCCGGTCTGACGAGTCGCACCCTCCGAGGCAGACTCCCCGTTAGTGGAGAGGAAAGTTGAAGCCGGATAAGGGAGAGGTGCGTTCAAGATGGCAGTGGGGAGGAAAAGGGCGCAACAGAAGATAAAGTTTCGCCGCCTAAATGGCTAATTCCTTTTCGAACCAAGTGGACACCTGGGTTGCGTCCAAGTTCAAGTAGGGCTACCAGTGGATCGATGTTCAAAATCATCGATAAACCTATTCGGCATTTGAATGTACGACTCGTCGTATCCCAGTCGATAGTGAAACCGGCTGCGGTGCGGCGGTCCCTTGTTCGATTCTCGGCGCGTGATCTATCTTCTTTATTCGATCGCAGGGTACTGATGAAATTGTGCCCCTCACATAATACCATAGCGACATGAAGGATACAAAATCTCCTTTGCTGATATTCACTGCAGTGTGTGAAAATCTACGAGTAAAAAAGCGTGAATGCGACCCACAGTGAGAATGTAATTTCAGTTCAATTGAATTTTTTTTTTAAATAATGCCCATATTTATAACAGCATAACAATTTTCAGCTTAAATTTACCACAAACTAAACAAAATTAAGTGTTATTAATTATTTTTTGACTGCAATGAATTGAGTGCGAATGAATAATGGGGAGGTCTCTTTAAATTTGAAAGTATTTAATTATTGTTTGTTATGTTTTAAAATGCATACAGTTGCTGTTTTTTATTTTACGAAAGTATTTCATATTTTAAAACATATTTGAAGTTTGAGATTTGAAGTTCGCGCCGAAAACGCTATTGGAGGGGGGCGACGCCATCTTGTTTCGTGTGACGTCAGTTTTGTGTATGGTTGGTGAAAGCTGGTCGAAGTTTGCAGTATTAAAGCTATGGAGATGGAAGAAGATGTAAAAAGTGGTCGTTATAAGTGTTGTTTTGTGCCACTGTGTGTTTCTACATCTATACCAACACCTGATAAAGATGTAGAAACACACTGTGACAACAAACACCGCTTAAAACGACTACTTAATAACACCGCCGTGCCTCCCCCGTTCAAACTGCGCGCGCTTACGGCATGGCGCAGTGTGACCGGGGGACGAACGAAGGAACTCTGAGAGCGACGA
>JAUJYS010001025.1:0-19114 GCA_033995665.1 Melogona broelemanni | reverse complement strand
CCCTGCCCCTCACATATCTCCAGAGAGACACGAGGGTGCAGTATCCCTGTAGTGCACGAGGCGCTACGGTGAATTTAAAAATAAAAAACTGATCACCGCAATAATTGCAAGCTAAGCAGATAAAACATGAGACTCGTATGAGGTCATCTGCAGTGACTTATCCACTTATCACCACCATAATTGAAAGCTACACAGTAAGCAACTTATGACCACAATAATTAAAAGCTAAGCAACTGATCACCGCAATAATTGCAAGCTAAGCAAATTATCACCACCCTGATTGAAAGCTAAGAAACGTATCACCACCATGATTGAAAGCTAAGCATTTGATTACTTTTTTAAGTTTTCATATTTTAAAATAAATACGAGCTTAAGTAGAGGAATCATGGCTTTATTGTGTTATTCAAAACTTTGGGATTAGTTAATCATAATTTATCAATTATCTTTAGGCTTGGTCATTCGACATTCGGATTAAACAATCAAATTTACATTTGAGTGACTGAAAACACGGGTCACATGGCTTAAAATGGCGCGTCGATTTATTTAAATTTCATTAGAAGGCATCTAATACACTATAGTTTGCATTTGCAAGATTGGAAGATAGCTCCGATTTTAATCAAATTTCAATATGTTGTGCAGAAAAAGATAACAATATTTTAGCCTGACAGTACAAAACAAAAATAATCAATTTGTATTAATTAGGAAATATTTTCTATAACAATTTACATTACTGCTTGACAGGAACATGAACAATCCAAAAAGGCAATTATGATGTCACTGAAATCAAGCGTCGGTGATTGAAAACGCAATGCAGGAAAGGAAACATCAGAATCAGGGGGAACATTCGAACACGTTAAGCGGGGAAGCTAGCCATCGGGATGAATTAAGAGATACGAAGCCAATTGTCACGCATAAGGACTTTTTAATTATTTTGTTGATGAAAAATATAATTCGCATTTAAAATATGAGATCCTATATACAACTTTTTTCCATCTAATGTTTCGTTAGGCACGAAAAAAATAGTAGAGTAATGATATTAACCTTTTTGACTTGACTTTTATGTGCCTGCTGGATTTCAGCGCTTGGCCATTCTTGTGCCACGTAATATCTGGAACTGGACTGCCGCTGGCGAAGCACCGTAACCGTATCCGCCCCCGCACGTTAACCGTGATGTTCTTCAGTCCTCGGACCGACGCTGGAACTGCTATAAAAAGAGAAGAAAGAAAGACGAACGAATTTAGCATGGGCAGCTCATTTTCACTGCAGTGTAGTGTCAGCTAGGCAAGCTATTTTTTTTTAAAGTAACTGAGACGATCCTCGTTACTTATCAGCAAGAGGAATACGTTATAGTTACCGTCACTGCCAAAAATGAAAGTAACTTAACCGTTACAAAGTTACTCAAAAATGAAAGTAACGTCCCGTTTTCTGACCGTTACACTGCAAGACAACAGTGTAGACATTACCACAATGCCACGTTCAATGAGGATGAAAATTGTTTAAAATTACGAGGTAATTTAATGTGTTTCACTGTTGAAGTCAAAGAACGTCTTAATGCATTTTGCCCACAATAGTTTCGCCTTTACGGCCCACCTACAGTTAAAACCATCATCGTACATCCGGGTACGTACGTCATGTGGATTTGCAAAAATTTAAAAAATAAATAAATGCCTAAACACGTATGCAAATGCTCTTTCAGCGAAGCATCATCCACCAAAGTAATTAATGTTCGTCAAGCATCAAACAGGGCGTGGTAATAAATCCTTCTCTTTTTTATGAGGCAGTCCAACCTTGTAGCAATCGAAATGACACGCATTCGTAGATATGCTCTCTAAGTGCTTCCGCAGAATAGTTTGTTTCCCCTTTTTTTTTGTGATGCAAGCTCAACGTGGATGAGTGGTGGGGGTGGGTGAGTAGGGCGATATCAGTTTGTCGGGTTGGTTCCACTGCCAAGGCTATACAAACGTCCTCGAGATGGGCGGGATGGGGGGAGAGATAGATTCAAATGACCGGGCACCGACAGACCCAAATTCCCCTCTTGCTGACATAGTCTGACATTACTACAGGAAAGGCAATTTCTAATTCGTCATTCCGTGGTCCCATGCCCTGTTATTAAAGCGTTGCGACCGCTTTGAAAAATAGCTCAAATATCGTCACACACTTAAGGCCAGGTCTGACGGAAAACGGGAGATTTATGTGACGAACATTTTTGATTAAATTACTAGCTCCTAAGGCTGTCAAGAGGACAAGCTTCATTCGAATATTGCTACTATCATGACGTCACAGAAGCGCTGCAGCGGCGCGTTCAGGATTTTGTGCGCACAAGAATTTATGCACACAAAATCGATAAAAATATGTTTCATTATAGGATAGAATGATTTTGCGTCGATAAATATTTATGTAATGTATTTGTATGTATTTATACCAATATATTTTTTATTTATGTGCAGTTATCATAAGATAAACGAATTTTTTTAATTCCCTCCCCCCCTTATCCCGAGCAAAGCCGGCCCCTTTTCCTAGTACATTTAAATAAACTACATATTAAATATTAACCCCTGACATACATTATTATTTTTATCATTATTTTCGATAACCAGAAAACCCAGATACATCCTTAATTATTTGACGGTAACAGAGGGGATTTAGCGGCAGACACTATGCCAAAAAACAAATTTAAAAAAGGAGGAGTGGCTTTTTACTTGTCTAGTGTCAAACATCAGTAACACTCGAGAACTAGTGTAAAAACACATTGATAAACGTGACGGCCCACTCACAGCATCCCCCACCAAGTGGATGCCCAAGTGATGATGATGACACTCTTGTCAGGACTTGCGCCGCCATCTTGATTCCCTTCCCCTTTCCCTCGCTCCACGCCACCAATGTTGCCAGATTGTGCGCCCGCCAAACATTTGTAAACACGTGCGCGACGAAATAATTTTGTTTACTTCCTGCATATTTCGATTTGCAGGCAAGGTCGCCCGGCGCGCTGGCTGGCAGGCCATGGGTGCGTCGGTGGGTGGGGTTGGGATGGGGGTAGAAGTGAGGGCGGGGCGGCGCGGTTGCATTTCGAGAATTGGACCGCACACAGCAGCATCTCTAATTTCTTTTTTCGGTTTTCGGCATTGCACGCAATTTTGTCGTGCTAATGACGGGCACAAGACTTTGCTGCAGAACCTAACCTCCTGAGACCACCCCAAGCAGTTCCTAAATAGGGGACTCAGAAAAAGAGAAAGATGCTGTGCCAGAAGTACGGCCGCAACGTATGAAACGTCATGGGGTCCGTACAAGTCGGGTACACATTTTGGGGAGTTTAAAGGTCACGGTAATTTTGTAAAGTATTCTGGGTTTTCTTTATTACCCCTTTAAAAACAAACTCCCGTCCATTTAAATATTGATTTACTTTTCATTGTTTTTATCATAATTAAAATATTAATTCGATATAATTTGGCAGAATCACTCCAGTTATCCAGGAACCTTGTAAATTAATTTTTTAGGATCCAAACATTTAAAAATTGTTTGCTTATCTTGAAAAAATAATTTTTTTAGGATCCAATGATTTAAGAATTGTCAGCTTATCTAACAAAAATTTCTATTTTCCAAAAATTGAAAAATGAACTTCCCGCAGTGTACTACACAAACCAAATGAGCATGACGTGTACACATGAATGTGACGAGATCTCAGGAAGACAACCGTACAGTATCTAGTTTGCCGCCCCGCAACGTACATATGGAAACTTAGGCTACGTAGCTTGACGTGTGGGCGACCCGGCAATGGCTCCTCAAAAATAGCTTTGCCCTTCAGATCACATGTATATGAGCTCACATGCTTGTTACAGATCAGCAATAAAAAGTTTATACGGTCTACAGCCAAGCTTAAAGAAACACGTGCCTTCGCAATCTCTATCTGTGAAAAAAAAGCGAAATGCAACACAACTAGGATATTTGTTTGTAAACCGAACGGGCCGGAACAGCGCAAATGTTATGTTCATTAGGCTCGGTACAACATGTGAGCGTACGGGAATTCATCATTTATGACATTTCAAATGGTCTTATTGATAGCCAAGCGCACATGTGGTAAAAAGTGTATACAGTGGGCTACCAAAATAAACTGGTTGGCCCTCAATGCATTAACAATAAATTGACCATTCAACTTATAAATAAATGCAATTGAAATTTGTCCTTAACTTGTCTTTGACCCCCGCCATTGACCCCCCTAAAAGAGGCTGCTTGCGGGTATATATTGTAATTGTAATAATGCCCTGCAAAGTTAATAGAGTATTCCCATTAAAAAAATTAAATAAAATAGCACCATTCACTGTTTTATTTACAATTTATTTTAATTATTATTCTATATTGCTGCATTTTTATTAAATGATTAGAGTTGTCATTGGTTTTATTTTTAACAATAATAAAATTGTAGCCGAATTCTAAATCTAAAATATTTAAAAACAAATATGTTAACTAATAGCTCAATTCAATTCAATTGAGATATTCAATACTACTGCATGAAATTCAGTATGCAATACATTTTCTATATTCAATACTATTTTACATACGCATTTTCTAACAAATTTAAGGCTTGCAAATTTATCTTATATATATTTTTTTTTAAATCGGTTACAAGACTATCAGTATCTGGTCGATCAGATTATTTTCAATTCGATACCTGTGTGAAACTGAGCTGCGCATAATAAATAAGTTGACGTGCCCAATGTCACTATGGATCGAATTTATCACCTGTGAACAGAGATCCATTACCAGTACGATTAGTTCGCGATTTTGCCAGTTGCGATGTCAGCGGCGGTTCTCGATGGCACAGTCAAGAGCTCCAGCCGCGCGTACTTGAAAAAAAGTCTAGCCTCGGATTGGTCGGTCTGGCGCCACAGAACACGGGCTTTTAAAAAGTGGAACTCCCGACATAATTCTCGCTAAACTTTCTCTCGCAAAATATCCAGTATACACACAAGTCCATACATTTCAATCTGGCTAAAAGCATTGGCTGCGTTATTTATTTGAACCTGCTCTCTTAACAACGAAACCCGCCCCATCAAAATGTAAACTACGTGCCACGCAAGCCGTTTGGCGCCAACGCCGTTCGGGAAAACACGTAGAACTAAAAACACTTGGACGTTTTGACGCGATAATGGATTGACATTTCAAGCGTGAATTCCTTTTAATTGCCAAGACGTACATGTAAGACCCACACGATGAGACCGCGTTTATTGGGTCGGGTTTACGGCGGACCAAGTGTGTTTTGTCGGCAGTCTGATAGCATTGGGGGCGGGGGAAGAGCACCAGGGTGAGAGTAGTGATGGTGGGGTGCATGGACGAGTGAATGATAAACAAAAGTGCGAATTTCAAAAATAGGGTAACCGAAATTATTGCGGCGCCAGTTCAGTTACCTGCACGAGGTCGTGATTCCGTAGCGAAACGTCAGAAGCGCTAATGACCTAATGCTCTGCAACCACATGTACTGATGTTCGAGGGCATAGCCATAGAACACTCAAGTTGGTCTAAGGAATTGAGCTGATAGAAAATACTTCAAAACGCGGAGAAAATTTATCGTAAGTTGCCGAATTGATCTTAGTCTCAACCAGCGAAACCCACTGTTGCTTCAAAGATAGCTCCAACCAATTTTTTTTGGCATGAACAATGCCTATAAGCTGGGCATGAAAACCAAGAAACGTCCGCCATCCTGAACTTACGGAAGTCTAAGTTACCACTAACGGAAGTCGGCCATCTTTCACACTCCACCTTGGCATTTTATACCATGTCATTGGCCCATTTCCTAACTTATTACACCATGCCTTGCGCATATTGGTAACCTTTCCACTCGCCTGTGCATGCGACACAGGCACCCTCTTTTTAGATAAAGAGATAATCTCATCAAAAATGAAAAAATATCTACTACATGTACGCCAGCGAAAATATTCTATTCATTTTACAACTTCATGTTCATGTTCATGTTTACTTTCGAACTCATTTTCACGTATACTTCTAAATAGGAAATAACCACGAAATAGTACTATGCAAATGAATTGTGCAAGATAGGGTGTTGTAAAGATGCTCAATCATGAACAAAAACAACAGTTAAAATAGGATTATATTGATTTACAAAAATAATAATAATGGTTGGTTTTTAATATTTCAGTTCATGACTTGGCATGCTTGAACTAGAATCCGTACAAATTATTTTACTCGAGTACTTTACAGATGAACTTGTTCACGGTTGTTTCGATTTGACAATGTCAGAGACCTAACAAAGTGCAACGTTGTTGAACTTTGATCGATTCGTCAAATGTAAAAACGTGTAGAATTATCGCGTCGCGATGAATGACAAGTGGATGTGACGTCAAATTTGTTTACAAATTGTTGATTGCACTATTGGGTTGTCTACGAAATACGGCCTTTGTAGCAAATGCGTAACATGCTTTAAAGACAAACTAAAAATGTTGGTGTAATTTAAACTTTTGGTTATGATTTCTTCAACAACTTATATCTTGGAAAAATTATTAATTTTTATTGTTCGTATGAAAAGTAAATGTAAACTCTGTAAAAACAATTGGCCAGTTTACTTGGTAATTAAAAAATATTCATGAATTAAAAAGAAATATTAGACAGTTGACATTTTCCATTACAAATCAGGAAAAGTGATACGTTTAGGCTAGAGTCAGTGACATGAATTTTCGGAACAACAAACAAACAAACAAAGTCGCTGCGATTACTTTTTAAACATTATAATATACTGTGAACATATTCTGGGACTCACTACGGAGTATACACATGTTGCATGAACTACATAGCGTCGGTTCGAACCAGTGTTGGCAGTCGTACGTTCCCTGTTTTCTCTCTGTCTCTCTCCATCAAAAAGTAGGTCTACGATTTGGCTAGTGCGCAAAAATCCACGTGGCAAAACGAGATGATTATTGTCTGTTTTTGTTTTGTGGCGTCTTGGCTCACGTAATATAGTGGAGGCCCCCGTGTGACTCGATTTCTATCTGGCTCATTTTCGTGGTGTTTATGTTGGAGCCGAACGTGGCCAGACCTCCTCCTCCTCCGTACAATTAAGAATGCGCGTAACGTATTTTTGCGGGTCGCGTGTGCCGCGCGCATAACGGCGTGACACACGGCTGAGTTCACACACACGTTTCGCGCGCGCTTAGTGGCGTGGTTAAACGGTCCACCTGCCGGCGCTTTCCACGATTAAAATGGGGTGTTCTGGAATTTTACTCATTTCCATATTCGCTACAGCTGGAGAATATGGCTTCTGATTTTCGTTTACAACAAGAAATACTCTTGATTGCCATTTACAACAAGAAATACTCTTGATTTCCATTTACAACAAGAAATACTCTTGATTGCCATTTACAACAAGAAATACTCTTGATTGCCATTTACAACAAGAAATACTCTTTTTTCCAATTACAAGAAATACTCTTTTTTCCAATTACAAGAAATACTCTGTTTTCCAGTTACAACAAGAAATACACTATTCTCCAGTTACAACCAGATATACTTTATTTTTCCAGTTACAGTACAACCAGAAACTCTGCGCCTTTCAGTTACAATAACAAATACTTTGCCTTCCATTTACAACAATAAATACTCTGTCCGCATTACAAACAAAAATACTCTTTCGAAAGTTGGTGATCACCGACACAAAATAAAAAAATCAAAAGTGCACATCAATTTAAATCGCCGAACCGGTATTTTTATGTGCACTTTGTCTTATTTTTTGTTTGTGTTCATAAACTATCGGTTACATTTTAAATTTCGATAGATTACTGTACCTATCTTGCAACTGATTGTAATGCTCTCAATACTGTCTATGTTTTTATGCTTTTTCCCCAATATGTTTACGATTTTAAGTATTTTGCATTAGATATGATCTATTGACATTCACTTGAATTTTTTTTGCCTATTTCCTCTAGTATCAGTACACTGTCTCTATCTACATGACACTGGGACTACTAGCACGGTATCAAGTGGCAGCTGCAGCCGAAAGTGACGCCTAAATGCCCCGATAGCAGGGAGGAGCGAGCGAGCGCGATCCCGGAGTCATCGAGTCCGATGACACGTTTGTTATACTATTGAGTAACCGATTTACTAAGTGCGGTTCTAAAAATACGGCGTTTTCTAAGAGTGGGCCCAACGACACGCCAATGGCCAACATCGGGGAGTGCCAGCGTTTGAAAAAAAATGAGTGTGGGATGCGGAAATTTACGTTTTTCGAGACTCCTGGACGAAAAAAAAAATAGGAACACAGTTTCTTGTGCCAACGCTCTGGGACTCCCCATTCCCAGTATACTAGACAAAACTGCTTAGATCCAGGCAATCTGTATGGGCCAAGGAGACGTATGGGGTAGAGCACAGGATGCCATGCGGAGTACATGTGCTGGTGTTTGTCGCGAGGGAGGGGACACGCGCGAATTAGGCCAGCACCGTTTCAATGGCGCCCACCGCGACAGTCGAGAAGTTCTCGATGCTGGAAGGCCCTGAGGACCGTTAGACATTCCTGAGTGGCGGCCAATATTGCAAATGTGACGCATCACTTTTCCTGGCTGCGCTCACTTTTTCATTCAGCGAAAAAAACACACATTTTGGCAGCGCCGGTATACAAAACTGGAGTGCCATATTTTGCCATGTGAACTTCCGCTTATCGTGCTTTTAAAACAAATTGCCCCTATTCTAATTTGGATCAAGGGATCCGTACTCGCAGAAGGCGGCCACCTAGTCAAATAATATTGCTTACCCGTGTTGAACAACTGCAACGTTATCTACAGTTGATGATCTAATTTGCTTACTTTGATGTAGAAGACAAGTAATGTTAATATAATATACCTATTTTCACACCAGACAGGAAAATTAAAATTGATAATTTTTAATCACTGTAGTGTCAATCACTACAGGATTACTACCCCTCGTGTCGCTATGGCGATATTTGAGGGGCAGGGAACAGAAGGCAGCTGGTATTGCCAGGCTGCAGGATCCACCCCTTAGCTCTGGACTCCCTAATGGAAGCTCAGGGGTGACGCCAGTACCCCAGGCTCGTCCAATAAACGAGAGCCTGCGCCGGGAATCGAACCCGGGACCGTCGGCTCTGTAGGATGTTACCATACCCGCTCTGCCTTCGCAAATGCATAAGTGCTGCCCCCTATTGAAGAGCAATCACACAATGCAGATTACTGCCGCAAATTACATCGCAAAATCGGTACCCAAAAATTACCGTAACGAGTGTTGTATCAAACATGCAATAGAGGGCGCAAACTGTTCTGCTGACTGTAGCTGCCCCTCATCATGCATTCAATCGCACAATAATACAATCAGGGTTTGATTTGCAGGGGGGCTGGGGAGTATTACCCCCCACTTCTTTTTTGGCAAGTCGAACACTGAATATAATGCAAATGTTATAAACATTAATGGTATTTCGCGTGGGTAATATCGATAACTGTCAAGCAAGATTCTTCCAGCGAGGCAAAAATAATAATTTATTCGCTGCTTCTTCCGCTGTTTCGCCAGAATAAGAAGGACATTTAAATATACAAGTACCCCGGGGTCGAATAAATAAAAACCGGTGCTGAAATTCGAACCAGGAAGGACTAGCCTGTCAATCCCAACTGGCTACGAATTGTCGTACAAATATTGAATACAAAAATAAAGCGATATAAACACAATAAAATTGATTAATTTTTGGCGATACTAATATTGCACATCTGTATATGCGAGTAATTTTTCATTCTATTTGATACAAGGGCAATGCAATTCAAAAATTAAGTTCAAACTCAAAAACGCGGTGGTTGAACGCTGTGGTTGAGTTTGAACTCAATTTTTGAGTTACCTCGAAAATGGAGGCCCCTGTACAAGACGAGCATGTACGAATCGAGCAAAAGCAATTCGCACCAAAAAGACAGAAGTCGATGGCGCCACCTTGGAAAATCATATTTTTCCAACGCAACCAAACAAGACGAGACACTTCATGTCAGACGGAACGTGAGTAAAACAGTCTTTCGGCAGTGACTTATTTTTGTCAGCTTAAATAAATGTTACTGGTGCTGCTACTGCCGTGCAACGCAGACCATGTGTAAGGTTGTTGTTTTTTTCTTCTTCAAAAAACTCGCAAATTTTGCTGCCTCTATAGCCAATGCTGACTTGGGAAGCCGGCTCTCACACAGTACGGCGGCTAGCTGCAGGTCTATATATGGGTAGGCCTATAATGCAAAAGACGCCGGTTCTAGAAGAAATACAAGATTTGCTAATGGTTCTCGCAGACAGGACGCGAACTGGAAGCGGGGAGGGAAAAAATGGAAACTGACAAACTCGATTTTTTCCTCCGCAAAAGTTTTGCAGTGATGGTACCCTCGCGTGCGTGGAAAAATTTCTCGGTAGTTCAATTTTACTGGTTTTGCGCTCGGAAAAACACCGACGCAATCGAAATAAACGATGTATGTCAACAATTTTTTTTTTTTTTTTGGAACATGAGCAAAAAAAAAGAAATATTTTTTTCCATGAAATTCGACGACAGACGTTAAGGGCTTCAACCTTGCCACCAATGTTCCGTATACATACGAGCCAGGAAAAAAAAAATAACCACGAATCATAGGCAGCACTTACTCAATGAAATTGTTTTCTGGATGCTACCAGAGTATTTAAAAAAAAAAACATGTAGAAGATTTCCGATTTCATGGCATACCGAACACATAAAGGCCACTAGAGGGCACCACACGGTTTGACGCACCAAGCGAATGGAACCGGGCAACAGAATTCAACAGTCGAATGTTCAGCGCTAATGTAATTGGACTTCATGTCCGGAGGTGCCATGACTGCTGCAAGTGCCCGGCCAGCTCGAAATTCTTCGCGGCTACCAGCCAGAGGAATATAAAAACGCAGAAGAACTCCAAACACGTGAAATCCTAATTTATATTACAAACTTGCCGGTGTATAATTCAACAAGCCACTTCGTACAGAGAGGGCATGCCGCTTGTATTTTATCCTCGTCAGATCCACAGTTACTCTTAACACATTATGATTTTTTTTCGAATAACCACGTTCGAATAACTGGTTTGAAATGGAAAAATCTGGACGAAAAACCTAAAGTTCGCTTATCATTTTATTTATTCCAAAGGATTTTCGTTTATTATCTTTATTTTTTAATTTTTTAATTATTTTTTGTTTTTTTAATTATTAATTAATAATTATCTTTTAATTACACATCGATGTGGCTTCCATGAATAGACAAACTAAAATGGCGCGAAAATCGGTCGATTTGGAAGACAGCCGACAACAACGCGAGCCACATAGTTGTCACACCGTCAACGATTTTTTTTTAATTACTTCACATCAAATGTGCGTTAATTCTACAATAAATTGTATTACGAGACTTGGCTAATCGAGAGTGCTGCCGTTTCCCCATCCTCAATAGTCCTGGATACACCATAGATTATTTTGTACAAGTTTCTTAAAATACAGTTAAAAAGCACTGCGTGCAAGTTACTCCGAAAATGCACGTACGAATATGAAAACAGCACACGTTATGAGTTTTCGTCCATCACCACCAGGTGGATCTCTCCTTGTCAATAAACTGCAATAGCGGCGTCCAGGCTTCCAATGTGATGAGCACAGAAAACTAAATTCTTACCATCTCCCCCATGAACGCTCACGGAGGTCACGCTCCTCCAAGAATGTAAATTCGTGCAGCGGGTCTCAGTGGCATATAGTGAAGTTGCTGTTGTCTTCATAGGTGGGGTTGTGGTCGGTGGGTGGTGGCGTGGCGGAGACTGCAGGGGGCGGCAATTGGATGAGCACACAGTTAAACTGGGCTCCGCCGCGTGGATACAGTGGAAAACGAGTGAGATAAATTACGGGCAAATTGTTTAAGTGTAGCAAGCGAGAAGGAAAGACGAGAAAAACGTGCACGACCTTGCGTTCCGCGCGGCCCGACCGGACCACCCTAATAGAGACACCAACCTGCGTCTGACAGGTACACACGTACACACGTACACGTATATATAGGTGTACACGTACGTACGGGGTGGTAGCCCCTGGGGCGGACTAGCTTTGACCCCCGGTGCCACCACCAGAGAACCAGAGCGGAGAAACCGCAGGGAAAATAAATAAATTGTATAGGTTGAACTCGTATAGCTCCAATCTAAACCCCAATTGCATTGCAGTTTAGCGTGCTATTTCGGAATAATAACATGATTTCAATGCCTATGTTCAAAAGAAGATAGATTTGAGAAGATAGGACTAGACAAAACTGTTGGATGGAGTTGCACCGCCACAACGATAGACTGAACAGTGGATGATGCCGTTGCAGCACCACAAATACATATTTAAACAATGGTGTAACACCTATTTATTTAATTAATGAAACAAACATACTGGCCGTAAGATATGAGCATCGTTACAAAACTTGTAAAAAATGGATGTAGAAATTGTGAGAAACAGACAATTATTTTTCTGGCTAATTGCATTGACCTCCGATCAACTTTATGTATATGGCTAAAATATATAAAAAGAAAAAGAAATGTTTTGGGCCAGTTCGATTTAATCAAACTTCATCAATTACAATGCAATTTTTAAAAATATACATACTAGTATTTTTTTAAATTGTAATCGCAGCACTGTTCGAAACCCCGAGGCCCCCCGGATTCGCCCGCCCTTGGATTCGCAGGAATGCCCCCCGCGGTAGCGACTGGCGAGAGGGTAGCACCGACAACACCTCCCTCCTCACCCACCCACCCAACCTCCATCTCCCGTGTTGGATGTCAACCACCCAGGTGAGCAGTAATCAAAAAAATGAATTTGTGGTACTGTCGCTTGGCCAAAGAGTCGTAGTTTCAAGAACGAGCTATCTCTTTCCTCCGCGGAACTTCTCGCAGGGAACAGTAGAAACTTCTCGCAGGGAACAGGATGGACCTTCGCTGAGAAGCCTGAAGTGTCTACATCCCATTCAACATTTAAAAAAAATAAAACTGTTCTAATGTTATTTGCACAAGCGTCAATAGAGCTCGATACTAATGTGGAGCAACGAATGGAACAGCGTGCGTCTAAGCTTAATCATTCATACCAATTGACAAATCTCCGCAATGTCTTTATTCGTGCTTTAAAATTTGGAACACAAAAAAACAACCATTAACTACTCTACCATTAATAGAAAAGATGGAAATGGGAGTACGAATAGATACTTTTAATCATTGTTTCGTATTTTATTTTTTAAACAAGGAATCCGTACCTGTGTCCAAAGGTTTTATTCTCACCTTGTCACCTTGTGTCAACAAACAAGGACCTCTCATTAAAACCGTTATCTTGCCGAATACAGGTTGATAACAGCTGCAGTTGGCCCAGTGTTTACAATCACGGTAACGAATATGTTTTTTGGCGGTGGAAATTGGGTCTCAGGCAGGTGTGAGCTCATGTGAGCGAGGCGGCATTTCTCTGTGCCTAAATTACAAACTGCGCACCATTTCATGGCTGGCCCGGGGGCAGCATTTTTGAACTTATCTTTTTTTCTTTTCTTCCGGCGCTTCAATTTCACGTCCCTTGTTTTTACCTACCGCCCTGCAACACACACATACACATATATATTGCAAATGTTCATGTACTTCCTCCAGCCTGTTTTCCCTGTTCATACATTTACCACCATCTCCCGCATTACACAAACACATTGCCAATTTTTACCACCTTCATGGTTCAAGCAAAAATGTATACAACAAGCGCTACAAAAACTACACGCGTGCAAAAGCGAGCGCCACCGTACAATTTTCAACCAAAATTAAATGGCACGACCAATGTGTGGTCCGGAAAACAGCAAATAGAAAGAAAAAAAACAAGATGGCGGCAACAATTTTTTAATTGTAGTGAATATTAATGCAGGAGATGGAAATGTAGCTAGTGGTGGCAACACAACGAGGGTTGGCCTTCACATGAGTCCTATTATTGTATCGTTCGGGAATTGAACCCGCGTCACGAGAATGGCAGTCCAACACGTTAACCGCTTTACCACACGGGTTCTCTAGGTCCTCCAGTTTTGTCAATTTAAAACAAATTACAGTAACAATAAGTACTCGCCTGCAGTCTAAATAGAACGTATGACATTGTCGAATGACCAGTTAAGGACGAATATGTAGTATTTTTTTACCATAACTACATAATTACTGCTGCAAAGTTACCGGTACTATATTTACAACCGAAATTAAACCGATTGTATAAAACAATTTATAAATCAGCGAAATAAGTTATTATACTAGAAATGTAATTAAAAGTGTCTCTCGCATGACTATTTCACTGATTTATAATTTATTTTATGCAATCGGCTGAATTTCAATGATTAAATCCGTTTCGGCGTGCGTTGTTTATATATACGATCCCCCAGGGGATATCTAGATGATAATTTGGTCTAACCTATAGGCTTCTGACTTACTGTATGTTGAGATCTTTAACGTGTACTTGACAAAGTACAGTTACGAATCCCACGGCTTCCCTTCCTAATGGAAGGGAAAGCGAACGAAATCGTGCGTTCGAATTGTCTCTCAACTGAAAAATTCCGGAGTTCTCGGTAGGTGGGATTGAACCCGCGAACACGGTCATACCGTCATACATGTAGTAGGCGATCACGCTAACCACTTGCACATCCCCAAGTTGCTCAGCCTACAGTGTGCGCCAGTCTCCCACCAAACATCGCCAACTCGTCCAGGCGTTAACTTGTTTGCGTAGCATCGGACACGCCGACTTATCCCCTAAACTGTTGTTCCCCCCGCGCGACAAAGAAAAACGGAGAACCCAACTAAAAACCACGGCCAAGATTTTCCAGTTACCTATTGTTGGCGGGGCGAGGGTGGCAGGGGGAGCGCCCGCGGCGTTTGCCCGTCATTAATCCTGCGGAGCGGCCCACACAAAGGTGATTCTTCTATCCCCCTCCCTGCCTCACCCACCGGAATAATCGAACAGAACGGCCACGCGCGTTTGCCACAGTTGTTGTCGTTCGCCAAATCGTGATGGACCACTCCCACCTCCACCATCCCACCCACCCCTCCCGTACCCCCTGGTCGGCTCCCCTCCTAACCCTCGAACTCGCGTCGGCCTTTGGCGGCGAAAGCAGCGGGCAGAGAAGGTGGAGAGATGAGAGATTTCCACCCAAGGTTACAAATCCAGAAATTCCGCCGCTTCCTCCTCCCCCCACTCCTCGAGTTCAGTTCAAATCTCGAGGATTACGACCAACTCACGTATCCTCCAGAGACCGACCCTCTACTAACTGGTCTTGTACACATCGGAGGTTCTTAGGAGAGCAGCTAAAATTCGCGCACTCTTTCGCCGTGTCAGTTGTAAAATTATCAAATAGTTTCACTTGAAGACCGCCAGAGGGAATTAACAAGTATTGGGGAAAACAGATAATTAAATGAAAGCGTTTGATTGGTGACTAAATAATTCTGCAAGAAGCAGAAATGAAAAACCCCAGGTAAAATAAATTGAAATTAATATTTTGAAAAATATGCGGCATGTTCCTGTCAGACACCCAGTCTTCGAGTTCCAGAAATTACGGTTCGTACAAAACTGCATTTTTTTTTAAAATAATTTCTTTAGAGAAAGCAATACCGCCCAACCATTTCCAATCTCCAATCATTGCAGCAGGATTATTTTTTAATGAAATATGTATAAACCATGCCAGGATTGACAGCTGACAGCAAACGTAACAGTAATTCAACCGGTGTCACTGTGCAGATGTTAAAAAAAGACGACACAATATCCAGTGTCAAGACCCAACGATTGGCAGTACCTAGACATAAGCGGCTATCGAAAGTTATGGTATTGCCAATAGTGGCCGCCAGGAGGCACGTAAGTAGTCCCCTACCGGCACGAGATTGACGACAGGACAGAATGAATAGTTGCTTCATTCTGAATGACAACATTGTTGTGAAACTAACTGTAAAGCTTGCGCCGATGTGTGCCTATAGGTCAATCGCCAAAAAAGGAAATATAAGCCGTTTAAGCTTTATTCGCAAATGCGCCGTAAATATAGGTCTTATTGTTCGCGTCTGTATAAGAAAAATCATGTAGTCTATGCAGCGTGTTCATTCAATTTGGCTAAACCCTTCCGGCTATAGCGTGTGTGTGTATGGATTTAGAGATGTGGGGGAGAGATAGAGGTATACGGGTATTTATCACCTTAGAGATCGCTGCATGGGGCTACCTGACCAGTCCAATGTAGGCAAATAGTGGCGCGTATTAAGTTTCACTAGAGCGGTGCTAATCGCCGGTTTATATATATATTTTTTTATTTCTAGACGAGACTGAGACAATATTGTCCGATCTTGTCTTGAGTGACACAAAATTTCGAAGCATTTCTCAAGGTAACAACAAACGTATCTTTGAAGATGAATTTATTATTTAACAAATTACAATTTTTAGAAACGAATGTGAAAGCCGGTCAGACTGTGATAAAGAGATGACCGAGAGATTGGCCGGATTCAACTAACGAAGCAAAAATCAAATTTTTAATTCGTGAAATAAAAATAATATATTATAATTGGAAGCAACCTTCTCTTCCATAAAAATTCTAAAAAATCAATGGAATATATAAAAATTATATCCCGCACTGATAGATTACAAATCCACTCAAATTGAAATTTGTTTGAAAACCTGCTGCCATAGCCACTAAGTTAAAAATTGAATAAATACTGTTATTTTCATATGAAAGAGTAACAATTAGTTTCGTGACTAGTTTGAAACTGACATTTAGCAGAAGATATTAATAACAATAAGTCCAGATTTCCTAGATACATCCCTTTTCATTTGCTTGTACATGTATTTGCGAACTGTTGCATTTGAACGAAAAATATATTTGCATATTGCTGCAAAAGTTTTCTTTTGACCATTGCCTTGGAATACGACATCGTCGACATGTTTTAAACCATTGTTGCATAACGCACTACCAACACATTAAGATATACTGTATGTCTGGAATAGTCTGCATTGTTCCAAACGACACAGCCCCACAACCATTAGCAAAATCTGTTTTGACAAAACTACATTTGAGTTGTGACTTGCGGATGAAAATGAATTGCTGTTGCATTTGATACAGTTGCAAATGAAATGTTTCTACAACCACTCATTCGCTGAATCCAAAACAATTTTTTTTTCCTACCAAACAAAAGGCTCGTTAGCCTCAAGCCCTCAAGAAGCTACGAAATCAAAGCAAGTGCTTTTGAACGAAAAAACAATTTAGACAAAATATTTTTGTTTGTCATCTGCGTGCGTCAAATGAAAGAGCATCATGCAAGCAATGAGAGAGATGACTGATAATGCATGAGCGTTATAATGACAGTAACTTAACTCGAAAAACGACTATCTTGATTCGTAACAATTTTTTTTAATATTTTTTTATTCAAGTTGACAATTGGTACAACGCTTTTTTGGCTCCTGGCCTCAACTATAAAAGTCAGTTAAGTCAAACAAAGTTAGAGTCCAACAATTTGTTTTATAATGTTACTCGTACGTAAGTAATTGATGTGGCAAATGTCTTGATGCTACTGACTGCTGATTTTAGAAATTGTTAAAACGTGAAAAATGTTACCGTGAATAATCCCCACATTTTACAGAATAAAATGTTTGTTTTCTTAGAAATTTTAACAAATGTAAGTAATCGTTTCTCAGTTACATTGATAACTTCGAGTTCCTTCTATTATATACTTCTATTTCTTAAAATATGAATTATGTGATAGAATTTTCATATTTTAATAAGTTAGCACATTTTTTTTAACAATTAGATTAAAATCTAATTTTTTAAAGCATTGTGCTGAAATGTTTCACCATGATCTTCCGTTAAGATCCGTTAGGAACTAAAATGATTGGATTTTACTTTAATAATGATTTTTATTGTCGCTGGCAGAACGCAGGGATAACATATTAACATCTTTGCTAAGGACGACTGCGCTAAGAAATCAAGAACTACTCGTCGAAGGTTACTCGTTTCAAGAAATACTTCTGATTAAATGTTACACGCATCACTCTCCCAAACTTTTAATTTTACAAACAATATTAAACCAATTACAACAAACTATCTGAATTTAGTGTGATATTAAACATCTTTTATCCATCAGGTAAAGGAGAACAAAAATACATGATATCTCGATCAGGAGGTATTTTTAAAATTTTACCCGCAACATCTTTACATTCCGGTACTTAAAAATATAACATCGAACCTCCTACCACCCATGAACCAACAACTCCAATTAGCATTCGAAAACAGCCCCGCCCATATTCATCGCCCCCCAGAAAAATTAAGATGTCAGGTTTTTCAAGGAGAGAAGAACCGCGCCCAAAACCACGCGACCACGCCACCACCAGCATGCGAAACAGGAAAAGACCCGGACAGCAGCCGAGCGATAAGAACATAAGACACACATAAAGATATGATGGCAAAATCCCGTAACGAGCAATGAATGTGCTTTTGCTAAGAAGGCGCTGGGTTCACATGCACACACGACATCTTCCACCCCACCCCACCCCACCCCCTCCTCCGAGTAAGTTAACTGCGTTGTTTTTACAGGCGCGCGCGTTAGCAATCCCAAATCTCATCCCTTAAAGGTGGGTCCAGACTAGTATCAACTCAGCCTATCAAGATCACAATCTTGATACAGATCAGCAACTAGAGGATATCTGGTTCTGTATCAAATGCGAGTATAATTTTTACTTATCTTTGGCTTTTCAGTATTGGCTCGCGCAGTATCAAACTGGGACCAGTATCAGGGGCGGACTGGCTATGGCGGATGGGCGAAGATTTCCGCCCGGCCCCCCCAAAAACATAACCGACTGGGCCTCCGCACCAAACAAATACCCGACTGGGCCACCCATTAAGGGCCCCCTTGGCATCATTTATCGCCCGGGCTCTTTGATAGCTAATCCGCCCCTGGCCAGTATCGCTGCTCACGCGCCTGTTTTTTTTTTTTGTTTTTTTTTTTGTTTTTTTTTAATTCACCGTTTCGCTTAGTGCACTACAGGAATACTGCATCCTCGTGTCTCTTTGGAGATATGTGAGGGGAAGGGAAGGGAAGGAAAGAGGGATGCAGCTGGAATAGCCAGACTGCAGGATCCACCCCTAAGTTCTGGACTCCCTAAT